>BSBM01000561.1:2140000-2194254 GCA_027924585.1 Larix kaempferi
TCAATATAAAAAAAAATACCATTTAGATAGTTTGGCATATAGCTTATATTTCCTTATCCATTGCAAAACAAATCTTAGATGTTGTTTGTGTTCATATTCATTATGAAATATACAATGGTATATTCTATGATAAATAGTACAAACTTATGTTGGTAATGTAAGAATTCATTCTTCATTAAGTACATAAAATATGTCAAAAGGCATTGAATACCCTAGATGGAATAACCACAAGACTATGTCTTGAATGTATTATCTATGTCATCTTCCATGATTCTAAGCACCTGGTATTCTAACCTTGATTCAACACGGGATAACACTTATGCATCCTTCAATTTTTCAAATAAAGCATCAATCCTTTTAAAGGGATACTTTTGTTAATAGTAACATTATTAAGTTTCCTATAGTCATGCAAAATCGTAAAGTTCAATCCTTCTTCTTGAATGTCGTCGATGCTCATCAAAATTATATGCTTGGTATAATTATACCCTTGTCCAATAGTTCTTGAAACTGGAGCTTCAATGCTATGAGATCGGTGAATTCATATTATAAGGAAATTTTGACATTGTCTTAGTTCTTGGATATAAATTAATTGTCAAATTGATGATCCCTTTTGTGTGGGTTCCTAGTAACATCTTTGAATAGTTGGACCTCTTCTTTATATGTATCCTTGACTCACTTTAGATAGCATACATTCATTTTATTTATGTAACACATTCTAAGTTGAATTGTGAAGATTTGGAAAAATAAGATAGGATGAACTATGCCTTGATGTTTCTTCTTAACATCTTAATCCACTAAGTGCACATTCTCTTGGTATGAACATAAATTGAAGCATGGCGAGATCTTAGCAAATCCATGCATATTATTGCATCATATGTTCCAAGAGTAGTAATCCATAAGTTCAACATAAGTTTTGGATTGGCTATTACTAATTCATATTGTTGACATATTCTTCTTGCAACCATTATCCCATAAGTTGCAACCATTTTCATAAATGTCATGGTTTGTGTTGGCTAGTTTTAACCATATGCCAATATGCAAAGGTTTGTTTCTAGGGACAATTATTTAAATGGCATTTTTTTCCAACTATATGCCATAGCTTTCACATTCTTTGGCATTCACAACTTGCTTTGCGGGTTTATCCAAATTAGTGGTGGGGCATGCCAAGTCCCATGGCATACCACTTGACCCCCGCGCGCACATCCAAAGTTCCATTGGCCGCTGAGAGAGCCGATAGATCTGAGTGATCCAAGAACGCCGAGACCATTACAGAGGAGGGAGCCGAGACCGCCGATACCATTGTAGAGGCCGCCGATACCATTGCAGAGGAGGGAGCCGAGAGAACCGAGACCATCGAGACCATTGCAGAGGAGGCCGCTGATATTGCGGAGACCATTGCAGAGGAGGCTGCCGAAACAAGAAGATCGAGACCATTGTAGAGGAGGCCGCCGAGACAAGGAGATCGATACCATTGAAGAGGAGGCCGCTGATATGTCTTCGGTAAGTCTGAAATGCACACTTCATACACTAGGGTAGGTTGTATGTCTTTCCGTCCCGGTGGTAGGGTTTAGAGCAATAAAATAGGCACTTAGTCCCTAATAATTGTTTCTATGGTTCACGGTCCGTGGAATATTCAGACTTTCCCTTCCACTAATTATTCTTTGAACCTCACAAGGCACTTAGCCATGCATGCATCACTACCTTAAACAACCAGAGAATGGTATAAAGAGTTATTTCATAGGATTCTTTACCATTTTTAATACAAACTACCCCAAAAGGTTGGAAAAAACGATTTTCTATGATTGCTTGCACTTGTTAGTACTCGGTTCCTATAATAATAATCTTTCTTTTGTTCAAATCATTTGAATATGCCTTCAATTTTTTATTCTGAGTCATGCTACATCCAAATTTAAGGTACACATCATCTTGTTTTCGCATACCCAATTCTACAAAAAAAAAACTAAGAAAGGCTTGGCGGATCATTTGCTTAACAAGTGAGGAAAAACAATTAATTGCATCCAACTCATCAATGGAATCCAAGCATTAGCCTTTTGAGAAGCCTTATACTCTATCCTACACTTTGAGAAGAGCACAACCCTAATTCATCACATATAATAGGTCTTTACCATTCTTGGCTTATGCAATTTAAAGGACATTCATATATAACTATAATTCTGTAGGATTGTAATTTTTAGCCTATTGAAGGTTGTATTTAATGTCTTAGCTTATTATTGGATTAGTACTCTGTTTTTCCATGCTAAAGTGAGCATATCTAATACATTAAGAGTCACAAACCCATAATATTATTGCATGCCACTTATAAATATTAAAATCCATTCCTCCTTTTGAGAATGAATAATTGAAAGCAAAAGCTCTATTTTGTAGACTTGAAAAGATATCTTTTCCAACCCCTAAACTATTCGAAACCCCTAATCAAATAGTTTTGTGAAGCAGTGCCTTTAATAGCTTACAAGATTATGTTATATGTTCAGTGATAATACTTTTGACTTGGCATGACCACTTTAACCAAGAAATTAAAGAAGGATGTCAAAACGTTGTTTAAAGAACTCTTCATAAACACCCTTATTTTCTCTTCAAGAGCTCTTTTTTCCCAACATTCCCTCCCCTCATTCGAATTTGCATCAATGAATTATGTTGGTGAACGTACATTATATCACTATGTTTATTGCCTAAATTAATGAAAACATGTGAAACAAGTGTGAATAGACACCAAACCTTTTATGGGTTATGGTTGATAGAGTCCAAATCAATTAATAACACTATAGAGGAAATTCCCACAATTATCCAGCAAGCAAGGAAACATACAACAAAATGGCTAATCTCAAATGAGGTCATTCATCACCCATTAGGCCTTCTTTCACTACCATAAAACAATTGAGGACTTTTGCATTTGGGAGTACACACATGCATAGAAACTATAATGCTAGCATAGTAGTACGAGTGATATTAAATACACCATAACTGTACAATCAACATTATTTTCCTCGCTACTTGCTTCGAGAATATAGTGAAATATATGTGAAAAGGAAGAAGGATAATAGACTACAAGTTAAGTGGCATGAACAAGTTATATGTCACTTGTTCTCTATGTGTAGTTGTAATCACTCATTGCCTATGCCTCAACTACTTGTTATCACCGGATTTCTTCTAAATAAACATGTTATCTACCACCAATTTGGACAATACACTTGTGGCATTCTTGTGCAATCTAGGAAAAGCATCATGTACTAATCCACCCCAAATTCTAATTCTAAAATACAAACACCAATCAGTGTAATTAATGTGTCTGAAATTAATGTGTTTGAAAAATGGAATGTGTGTAAAGATAGACTTGGTCCTTTGGGTGCAATTATATCAAAACGCCCTTTATATATTGAACCGGAATATGCATTATATATAAAGGATTTTGTAGGTTAACCTCACCAACTTAAACAATATGAGTGCAGTATTTACGAAACTAAACAGAGTAGCATCAAAGTTAAACACGCTCCATAACATATTTGTAGCATCAAATAATCTTTCTATCTAAAGAAAACTTTATTAAGTTCAAAGAAGAAAAGTAAGTAGCATTATAAAAATGAGTGTTGATGGAACATAAAAATTTGTAATCAAATGTTGCTCTAGAAATTGGATGATCGTCACTTCATTGATATTGATCAAAGGAAAAATCCCAGTTTATCATGTGAATCAGTATGTAGCATTCAATGTGTACTTGCGTTGCTTGGATGAGTTAGGATTTATTCACCCTATAATGTTCAAACCACATTGCTTGAATGATTCCTCAATTGTAACAAGTTTTAGTGGGATGGTTGGTTTTTGTTTGCATCTAACACACTTATGACATATTTGACATATCCAAACATATGTTTGTGTGTGTGTCTCTGAAAATGGTCAACCAGTAGTATCCAACCTTCATGATCT
The DNA here is from genome assembly GCA_027924585.1 of Larix kaempferi. NCBI lineage: Eukaryota > Viridiplantae > Streptophyta > Pinopsida > Pinales > Pinaceae > Larix > Larix kaempferi. The sequence continues at coordinate 2,143,943 of BSBM01000561.1, forward strand.
TATGTGATGTAATAATATCACCAGTGAAACCTTAGACAAGTCTAACATGCAATTATGTAAGGACTTTATCGACATTCTATTTTTCAAGACACCCTAGGAGTACTCCATCGTAGTTCCTACATAACAATATTCCATTTGTTAATTGATTCTACGAGGAATTGAGCCTTAATGCTCAGTTTTTGTTTCAAATTTAGAAAATTGGGAGTGATGTTGTGTTGCAAATACTGCTCAAGCTAATTATACCAGGAGTCTATGTTTATAGGTACATATAAGACTCCCTAGAATAATAAAGGGCTATTTTATTCTCCCATACTTCTTTACTATTAATGATTAAGGAAAAACAGAGTTGCAAAAGCATGCTACAACCAGCTCTAATTTGTTGTTTTATAATGCAAAATATTCCTGGGAGGTTTGGGATTCCCAAGGTGCACCTCTTAAAACTTGCATTGAGGGTATGCCTTACAATGGAATATAAAAACTACAAGAACTCTAACTAAGATGAAGCATGAAAAATTTAACACATTCAGAAATAAAACAACAAAGCAACATAAGAGGGGAAGACCCACACTTATTCCCTTCTAATGGAGTAGAATTGGGTGTTACAAACTTACAATTATCCCTTCAAGCAATTTTGCAACCAATTAACAACATCAAAATTCAATAATTTTAGATGAAAACATAAGCCACACATTAGCAAGAAAGGACCCATGAATTTCCAAGCCTTCAAAAAATATTCAATAGCTGCTCTAAAGTCTTTTTACTCAAACTTTCAAGAATGATTACAATCTGAGGGAGCTTCTCTTATTTAGAATTTAAGCCCACATCCCTCAGACATAAATAATAATATCCAAGTTCTATAAACACGATCTCTTCTAGGGAAACATAAAATATGATATCTCCTAACAACTTCCTAAAGACAAGTAAGAAATGGATAGTAAAATAAAGGGACAAATGAGTGGATGTGCCACTTGTCCTCTCCCAAGCAAGGTATTTCCTTGAACTTGGCTTGTTTTACCATACAAATTCATCCATGATGCCTTGTGTAGCCTCTACTTATGGAGTTATCATCCCAAATACCTCAAGAAAGTGCAAAGAATCCATGCTTATGGGATCACCCCCCTATATTTGTGACTCAATGCCTTTGGAAGACCAAATATATGCCTAGAATAGTACAATGAGTTAGGATGTTTTCTCTAAGAAGACAACAAACTTGTCCACAACAAACATGACTAAAATAGTACAATGAGTTAGGGAATTTTCTCCAAGAAGCCAACAAATAAGGTACTCTTAGTTGTTATAACAACCTCCATGGATGAAGGAGACCTCAAACAACGTGCATAAGCATAAAAACAACTCCTAAATTCACAAAATAAGGTAAGCATTCTAGAGAAATGTGCATGCAGGTTAGTTATACCTTAATAAATGTGCCAAAGAGTAATGATAAAGGGATTTTTCCACCAAATGGAGGATTCAACTACCTCAACAAGCCAACCCCATGCTAAGAATATAAAAATTGACTAGGGAACTCATCCATCAAGGAAAATATCACATGGAAGGTCAATAAATGTAACAATTGGAAGGATAGACCATCTAGGAATGTGTGTAATGAGGACTTCTCTGATGTATATGCCATGAATCACGATGAAGAATCCATAAAAAAAGACATGGCAGAATCTCCAAGATGAAGTGTTGTAAGGGTCAACACAAAAGTGAACATGTATAATAGTGAACCATACTTAGTAAAACACCTCAACACCCACAAAGTGTTCAGCAGATACAACTCTCAAAAGGGAGGCATCCGATGATAGTGTAGACAAGTGGTATGCCCCTTACTAAGCTAAGTGCTCCATCAAACCAACCTGTATGCCTCTAACATGTGTGATGAAAAGGCCAAATAAATTATGGCCATGATGTATATACATCCAAATAGAAACACAATGCCTTCATACCCAATATACTCCAAACATAACCTACTTGGGCAGGGTCTTCAAACTAGTACAACTAGAAGGCCTTATTCAATATGGGTGGTAATAGCTCAAGGGACAATTTTGGAAGTTGAAGCCATAAGTCTTTTCACACTAGCTTCCTCTTCATTCTAAATCTCCTAAATAACTATGAAATTGTTAATAAATTAATACTATATAGTACATAGATCAATACACAAATCAAAGTCCAATGTCCAATGAGTGACCTGATGTATACTTGCAACGTGCTTTAGCATAAGAGGGCCCCAATTTAACAAATTGTGTTATCACGAATAGAGGCATTTTTGTCTAAGTTGGGCTTCGTACCTATGTTATGTCAATCACTTTGTATATACATATAAACTGATAGCTCTCACAGTAAGACTTAGGCTTATTTTCATACTCATAATTTTTTATGTGCTCTCCTATTTATTTCATGTGAATACACATTGTGTTTACTTATTTCATGTGAATACACATTGTGTTTACTGTTTCATTTATCATTAAACTCATACCACAAGGAAAATCCATGCTCAACAAATTATCATATTCATACAATTGGCTTAAAAAAAAATTTCAAACCCTATCCTCTCCTTCGTTTAAAATTCACAAGTTTCATTGCAAATAGAAACCATATTTCCATTTACTTGTCATGCATTTTACTCATTAAAAGTAGAAGAAAATTATTGTTGGATTCATTTAATTTGAAAGAGTAGTTCTAGTTTGGCATAAAAGGAAAAAATACAAAAATGTGTAGTTTTTCTCTTTGAAAAGTTTGTGCTTGTGTTTATTTTTCTTTTTGTATCGAAGAACTCTCTCCTTCTTGTAGCTAGTTTTTCATAGAAAAGAAAAGTGCATTTTTCATTCACTTATGCATGGTTTGAGTCGAGTCATAACACCATTGAGTTTCACTTCCGCTACTCGATTGAGTAACACAACAAACCATTAAAATTTATCTCCCTAACTCAACACATTTAAACCTCAATTGATGATACAAAATAAGCTGTTAGTTAGGTAGGACACCGGGAATAGGAATCCAAATAATTCCCCCATTCTTGCTTTTCATTTGAGACATAGTTGTTGTCGTTTACAGTACTAAAATATTCTTGTATTTGTTGAAACAGTCATCGACCAGTTTGTCAAGAGGGCCCCCCATTCCACTAGACCAAGCAGTGAGGACTGGTTCCGGATGGACTTTGTGGAATGTTGCACTCCACTTAGCGCCTAAGGACACCTCCCCGTTGTCTTCCTTGTATTTTACGTATAGGTGATACAAGGCCTCAAAGGCAGAAGCTCTGGTTAACCTTCTCGGACGTGTCATGAACAAGGTATCTTAGTGGCTTTCTTCTAGGATTCTTTTACCCAATATCCCTTTCGATAGAGGGATATCCTTCCACTTTTGGTCTCTCACTTCGTATTGTTCGACTTGGATTTCATCACCTTGTGAAGGATACGATCTGTTGAGGTCTCCAGACCTTAGTTAGGAAGATTTCTTTCTATCATACCTTTTAGATGGTCTTTTATTTTATATTGTTGCTTGTTGGCATTTTGGCATTTTTGTTGTAGCTCACTTGCTATGACATCGGTCTCGGTATTGTTTTAGAGCTTGCTTTTGGCCTGTGCACCTCTTCTTTTTCTGGCTACCCTTCTGCACGCTCAGTTGCTTTAGGGTTTTTGACTTATTACATGGTCAGTTACCAATATGATGATGTATGATGTCCTCTTCTCCTAGGTCTTCGAGATGGTTAAGTTAGATGGTCTTCTCAAGGGACTCTACACCCCTTGATGGATCCACTAAAGCTTGAACTTAGGAGTAGTCTAGAGGACCACATGATCACATCATATGTGTGGACTTTTCATTTTACAGTGATGATGGACTTTCAGTTTATATGGAACACTGGTACATTTGAGAGAGAGATGATTGGTTGTACCCCACCTTTGTTGATTGACTTTTGGTCATTTCATTTTGTTGATAATATTTTTGTGGTACCTTGCATTTTACCTTTTGGGTCTTTTACTCATCTTGAGTTATCTTTTGATTTGTACCACCTTTTATGTTTTTGGTCTTATGGGTACTATGGTAGTTTGTCCACATTTGAGGTACACCCCCTTAGTCCAAATGGTTATGAGTCTTTATACCCACTCTTTTCTTTTTGACTTGTACCTTACTGGTTGGTCTTTGTACCCTCATCTATTTAATTGTGTAACCCTGGTACCCACCTAAGACATTCTACTTTACTTTTTTTTTTTTATCTTTTATTTTCCATATCTGTTTTTGAAGTTTGAAGGTTATTGAGATTTGATTGGTAACCTTTCTGCCTACTGTGTTTTTCAATCTTCTCTCCTTCTGCCTGTTGGGGAGGTTGTGACACTTAGACTCAACCGTGAGCCCTAGTTTTTCTCTGTTGGTTGTTTTAGTAAGGGTCGTGAGGTCTTAAGGGTTTGCTTTACCCTTCTTTGTACTCATTAGTGGAGGTCGTGAGTCTCTTTGGCCTGAGTCTACTAGCTGTCAGCTCATCTATGAGGGCTAAAATTTTGTATGGGGAGTTTGGATTGAGTTTTTAAGTTATTTTGTTTTTTTTTATTGACCTTTGTTTTATATGCTCAAATTTTGTGTGTAGTTCTTGATCTATGGTTATATATATTTGTTGAGTTTTATTTGTGATGCTAAGACTTATTAAGGACTGATCTTTATTGTGATTGTATATAGCCTTTTGATTTTCATTGACTTTCTTTGATTGACTGTACCATAGCTCAGTCATCTCTCTCTCTCTGTGGTTTGTACTAACCTTCTAATAGGGTCACTTGGTTCCTACAGTTGACTGGACTGTAAGAGGCACAGTCATTTCTAAAAGTAACTCTTCTGAGTATATTACAGGAAACATCTACACCCAGGTAATTATCTTCACGTATTTATTTTCTTGTAAATTAAAAAAGTTTATTATTGCATGTTACTGAAGATTGCTTTAACACAGTGACCATCTGGTAGTGTTAAAGGTGAGAAGTTGAATTTTATTTTTATTTTTTTATTTTTTGTATTGAGTAGTTAAGACTTGTCCTGTCAGACAAAATTGTTGGGATCAGATATGTGTTTTTTTGTTAAGCTTTTACTTGCATTAAGACCTTTGTTGTAATCATTCTTTGCGCTTTACTTTGTATATTTTGCAAGTCCTATTGCATCCTTTTAAAATGGAATCGTTTACCATTTGTGCCAATAGTTTTGCAGATTTGGTTGTCAAAATCAAGTATTCTCTAATGTCAAATAGTGACTTAAAACTTGCATCATAACTTCATTTTCTGAGATACCTAATGCTCTGTTTCATATTGTGAAAGGCATAGCCTCCACACATTATCATACAAGATTTTAATTCTACTACTTTGTATTGGAAAGCACTCATACATTGTAGTTACAAGAGGTAGTTACAGGGAGCTATTGCATATAAGAGGTAGTTACAAGGAGTCGTACTATTATCCGTTGCAGAAGGTTGTAAGACCAACCTTTCCCTGACTCGCTCTATTCACCCACAGCAACAGAAACAGAAAATGAGACTAAAAATGAAATTGAAACTAAAACTGAAACAAAAAATGAAAATGAGACTAAAAATGAAATTGAAACTGAAACAAAAAAATGAACCTGAAACTGATATTCACTGCCAAAAACTACAGCTAAAATCCCAAGACCTAAGGCTAAACAGATAGCCCATAAACTTAACACGCATCCCTTAACCGACACCTGCACCTAGTCACTACAAGTCACCTTATAAAAGGCACTACACGTCAACTTTTAAAAGGCGCTATGCCTTGAGGTCCTATCTAAACTTTTTTCCCATGGTGCAGGTAGAACCAAATAGATATTTGTCAAATCTGTCTTCCTCGAGAGAGAGGAGTTTAGGAAGGATAGAGGAATGTGAAACATCCAGTAGGTCTACAAGATTTTATCAACTGGATGTCAAAAGATCAGAAGAAAATTCCATAAACGCATGGAATTTTTTCTCGCTGAAGGGGGGTCATGTTCCTATGATGATGAAACAATAGGTGACATCAAGATGCCCTCGAGGTAAAAACATATAGTGAAACAATGGGTACCCAAGGATCTTCCTCAACTGAACACAAATTTTTGTGTGAACGAGAGGATATATAGAATTGCACCGTCTTAATTACATGGTTTGGGGTTGTTTTGCATGGATGACATAAAGGTTGGTTACGGCAGATGTACAGAATTGATGGAGTATGTTGGACCCTGTTACAACTACAAATATTGGATGCGTAGATATATATTGTTAGCAAACTATTTACAGTTGAAAGACAAAGATCAAAATAAATGAGCAACGTTGTGCATTGACGGAAGGCCAAAGGCCACAGGGAATATTGCGGGGTTTATAAATAGTACACAACCAGGGTCTACAATTGAGCAACCCAACTGCGAATTTGAGGGGCGTGAAGGAAACCATGTTTTTTTATGTGCCATTAAATCAATATATGTAGGGGAAGAGTTGCTTATTAATTACAATTTGAATCGAGTAGATACAAACATGGTTACTATGGAAGTGGTACATCTAACAATTTACCCAACCTTTTATTAATGAATTTAGTATCTTAAGTATTTTTTGTTAGTTTATTTCGTTTAAATTTTCTATATTTACTTCGCATGCTAGTGATCTGGGAAAATCCCGACCAACAGATGGTCAGAGGAGTACAACTTCCTCGAGGGAGCAAGTATACATCTTTGTAATAGTAAAAATATAATAAGAAAAAATAATTTCTTTTTGCTTTGTTTTTTCATTAGTATATTAGTTTGGTTTATATAATGTTATCTATATTTGATGCAGAACGTTGATCGGGGAAGCCACCCGACGGTTGATCAGACGAAAGCAGCCTCGGGGCAACAGGTAAACCTGATTGTAATTGTACAATTTAAATATGTCAAAATGTTTTCTTATTATATTAATGTTTCAATGAGTATTTTGGTTTCATTTAGGTAATTTTTTCTATGTTTTTTATGCAGGTCGGTTCTGTAAGGATCACCTCCCTAACAGTAGATCATACTAGACCTGCCTTGAGGCAATAGGTATACATCTTTGTAATAGTAAAAATATAGTATGAAGAATAGTTTTTTTTTGCTGTGTTTTTTCATGAGTATATTCGTTTGGTTTATATAATGTTATCTATATTGATGCAGAGTATTGATCGGGAAAGCTACCCCACTGTTGATCAGACGACAGCAGCCTCGGGGCACAGGTAAACCTTATTGTAACTGTACAATTTAAATACGTCAAAATGTTTTGTTATTATATTGTTTCATTGAGTATTTTGGATTTGTTTAGGTGATTTTTTCTATGTTTTTGATTCAGGGTTCTGTAAGGGGAACCTCCCTATTAGTAGATCGGGGCAGGTCACCTATAACCATTGATTCAATGAGTAGATCACGATCCTCGAGGCAGCAGGTATAATTCATTGGAATTGTACCAATATAATATATAGCAAAATGTTTATTTTGTTATGTATTTTTTTTGTGTATACTGGTTTCGTTATGATAATGTTCTCTACTTCTGTTTTGCAGGGGGATGATCGGGGCAAGTCCCCAACTGTGGATCAGACGACACCATCATCCAAGCATCAGGTAAACCTAGTTGTAATTTTAGGAATCTATCATCATAGATATGTTTTGTTAATATCATTTTAGGAATCTAGCATGATAGAACTCAGTAGTGTTTTATATATTTTTGTTGCAGACCAATGATTCGGTGTATGAAACAACATCACAACAATCAATAGCTTTTGAAGTGGATGAGTTGTTGGGCAATGCTGACATTGTTGATTCTTCTCTAGACCTGGTTAAGCTGATAGAGAATACCTTGAAATTTTTTATTGTGGATATCCTTTGTCTGTTATTCGAGATTCCGCAGACAAACGAGATTAAAGCCAAGATTGAAGTGTTGACAAAGAGATCTCATGCCTTGCAAGTAAGTTGCGGAATCTTGAATCATAATACAAATTCATTTATAACTTTATAATTTTGACCTTTATATGATAGTGAACTTATAAAATGTGGTTTGTATTTACAAGATTTTATGCGACCACACACTATTGGTCAAGGCGGTGTTGGCCCCAGTGATGCTCGTGGAGAGACATCGCATCATGAGCAAACGACTCCACATGCATCGAATCATTCACCATTGTTGTCGACTGAACAAACAACAACACATTCCGCAACACCCTAGATGCCAATGTGAATGCACCCGCCGTTAGTGACCGACGCACACCAGATCGTGCAGAAGAAGGGGTCGACACCGAGCCTCCTAATATTGATGGGTACAATCGAGATAACATTTTTGGTGGACGAAGATCTTGTTCCAATAAAGATAGAGAAGATCCCAGGTAATTATACGTTGATCAAGTTAGTGTTTATAATTTGATTGTAATATACCGATAAAACATTTTTTTCAACTAATTATGATCATGGCATGATCGTTTTGCAGGAAATGATTTTTTTATAAGCATCTAAATGATTTGTCCTTGGAGATCTCTGGCCCCACCATCCGCACAAGGTAGGATAGACAAATGAAAAATTTATAAGATGATCTCACTAATCAGTTGGTTGGCATGTTCAGCAACGAGACCTTTGATCAAGTCGCGGTCCTGAAAAAGGATGGACAACATATGAAGATTGTCCGAGACCAATATAGGGTTCACCTAGAAAGGAACCCTAGGTATGAGCACCCTCCGATGATTCCAGCAAAAGAGTGGAAATCTCTAATGGAAGATGGAAAGGAGAGGGCTCTAAGAAAAGAACGAAAGCTAACACCTGGCACAGGGAGGTATGCAATACTTTCCACAATGTAATTCTAAACCTTATTATTATTGATTTTTATATCGAATTTGGAACATCCAACGTATTTCAACAATTGCATAGGCTATCAAACACATCAAAGGCCACAAAGGCAAGACTGGAAAAAATTGATCAGCACAAGCTTGGGCCTGGTGGTTATTCGAATTTGGCGGCACGAATTGCAAGTTTCGAAAAACCAATAATGCATCCAAATAATAAATTGCAAATTAGTTTTTGTTTTATTGCACCACAAAATGTAAATTAATGACGTTATGCAAACATGCAGGCCGACCGATTCAAATAAGTGCCCACTGCAGAAGACTTGAAGCTTGGCTTCCAGCACGGTTTTGGAGCTGTTGTTGAACGCTGAAAAAGCTTGTCTGGGCAAACAAAGTCTTCTGGTACTGATCCATCTGGTGCACAGGTATATAAAATCTATATAGTTTAATGAAGATTTATTACTTGTGCAATCTATTCGTTATAAATAAATTGACAAAAAATATTGACTCGGTTTTGTGCAGGAAAGCAATGATCCCCTTAATGTCGAGGAGGGACAGCAACAAATCGAAGATCATGCTTCGAATCCTGGTAATGAATTTATTTATATGCTACAATTTTATATATAGCATTGCAGATGGTGAATATTAATTGTACTTCTCCATATTTCAACTGTAGAGCATGTAGAGGGTCACAATGTATAGGTTGAGCCTAGAGAGGAATATGAAGAACATGATATGGCCACAACAGGAAAAAAAACCTTTGTAATGTTTTTCTAAATGAAATACTTGTCATTATAATAACAAAATATATCGATGTAACATTTTCACATTATTGCAGCAAATCCGAACCCCTTGCCGCAAAATCCACGTCGCGAGCACTCTACGAGGCAGACATCATGACAAGTTGATGAAGCACCAAGAACTAGAGGACAAGTTCCAGAAGATGAGCTTCTTGTTGATTATGTAAAGAGAAGAAGAATTAGAAAGAAGTGACTGAAAAAATATTGTGTAATTATTTTTTATACTATTATGTCATGCATGATTTTTGGCCTAATGAATGAATGAATAACTTAATGAATGTTAGCTTCTATTGAATGGATGTGATGACTGAATGAATGAATGGTTTAATGAATGTTAGCTTTTATTGAATGAATGGTAAATGTTTGTTTATGATGAAATCTGCATTAATTTACACGTAAAAAAAATTCAAGTATATGCATTGGGTATGGGGAATTGAGAGTGATGTGAGGGGGGGAGAGGTCATAAGAGCTTCCACCTTCACGTGGTTGGCCTTGTTTAGTAGAGAATATTAAATTATTCTCGAAACAGAGAGGATTTCAATGAATGGATAACATTGCAAGCAAAAAAACTCCATTCAATGGCAAAGGAGGTATTTTGGTTGTCATATTTTTCCATCTTGACTTGATGGTATTCAAAGAATAAATATGTAAAAGAGCACGCTTCATTTAATAAGATGCATTCTGGTGTGCAACGACCATCACCACAACGATTCATGATGGTCGTTGTGATCACGAAGGCATTAATGGAACATGAAAGAGTAATGCATGAAGGTATCCTACCTTTGTAAATCAATCTTGATTGAATCCTATAGCGAGATCGCTAGGAAACAACGGCTCTACCTTCCATCTTATCGATTTAGGGATTGTGTTTGGAATTAGTTATTTATTTTAGCAATAGCATGTATAAGATTTGGACCTCATAGTATATCTTAATCAAGTTTTTAAGGCCCGTTGATGATAAGACTGAGTGAACCACCATACACCTATCGTATGCTTCAAGTTGACACTCATAGGGAATTTACCGTCAGTTAAAGACTAAGAAAATCGATCGTCCTTCCTAAGGATTGCCTCATGGTGCTACTCCTCGGTAAAAACTATGACTAGAGGCCTGCAGGCTTTACGAACTCCTAAAACTAGAATGGCATTGAACAATCCCTCCAAGAGACAACTTGGATAGAGGGAATTCTTACCGAAATTAAGGATAAAAAAATATCCAGGCCTGATGACTCATTGAATCCATTGCCCAATATTACCACGCATACTTGTAGGAGAGTGGAATTCGAGGTTGGGCCCTTCCCGTCCAGCCCAATGAGAAGGCATTAACCCTAAATAAGCAAGCAACCATGCCAAGGACAAGGGTGCGCCATTGAGCGCATGACTCAGAGTCTACCTACCACTACATGATTAGAGGAATATGTTACTCGATTTGATAACCAGTCAACTTAATTAGGGTTGAGACATTAACGTGCATTGAAACGCTTGCATACAATTGGTCATAGTTACTAGAGTCATCTTTATAATTCATCTAACTTTTAATTCTTGAGGATAGGGAACCTCATGCATGCAAAACAATTCACTTCAAGTGGGGTGCACCTTACCTAACATTAGTTAAAAGGGAACACTACTGGTGCTAGTGCTTGAAATATGGAAGCTGGTTCTTGAAAAAAGATTGACAACCCCGCATTGCACAACAATCATACTGTCAAAACTATTGAGCTCAATTGTTGAATGCTAGTTAAAATCCCTATCGAGTCTCTGTAGTGAGACTGATCGTAACTATTAAACCTTGCCTCCTCTAGATCGTTGAGGCTATAGTAAGAACTGTGAATAGAATTTATTTGATTTTATATGTATATTATTTAGAACTGTCAACAAACCTATGATGATCGTTATAAATTCTTGATAAAAAAAAGGACTTATGTAATTGTTCCAATGGCTTAATATATGGAATTAGAATAATTGTCATCGCTATAATTTTAAATAGAAACTGTAATCATCCAAAATAATTTTATATTGAATGGTTAGATAACTAAATGATATTTGGATTCGGTTTGGTTAGTCATTGGGAATGATGAATTAGTCATTATGTGGGACGATCACTGAGTTATATATAAATTTGTAATGAATCATATTTACTTGGGGTGGGTTATCTATCTGTAAGCATAATATAACTCTAGGGGGGAATGATGTGCCTGTATCTTGTGGTCATCTTGTACCTTTGGGTTTTAAGATTAGTGTTTTACTATACAATGAGTAGGTATATAGTATATGATACTGCTCAAGAGAATCTAGTTTCAAAGTTCATGGTGCACTTGGGTTGCACCAGTGGGATATCTTATAATCCACTCTTCTTGGTAATGGTTACATCAAGTCATGATTATCCCATATCGACCCTCTTCTCACGAATTTATGATTTAAAAGATACCAATGATTCCATGCTTGACATCTCTTTGATTACCTACTCACCCTGGTGCAACAACAGTTACACGGAGACACGACAACAGTTACTTGAGTTATTCATGCATTAGGATTGTTCTTATATGATGAATGGATTCATGCTAATGCACATTATGGTCCTATCTAATGATTGGATTTGGGAATTCTCAAGTTCATTAATAGTTGGAATTTAATTGTCAAAGGGTTAATGCCTTGTGATTGTTATTAAGGGAGTTGATGTGAATAAAGAATGCATATGTTACTAGGTTCTTATATCATTAGAAATTGTATATGTTAATCAGAGTTCATAGAACAAAATAAATACCATGGGATTATGGTATATTAGACTCTATATAATAATCAAAGTTGAATGGTTTATGTAATATGTTGTACTCCCATATGATGTATTTATGTGGAAATAAAAGTTGGGGAAAATGACTAGTGAAACAATGTTAAAGCTAGACTAATCTAGACTAGAAGTTGCACACCCAATCAACCACTATGATAGTAGGGGACATTACTCCAATATGATTGCACCTATTGGCTTAAGGATCATGGTATTTTGATATTTATACGAAGTTCAAAAAGGGAGTATTACAATCCCATATCCATTTTGATCAATAGGTGTGAATGAAACATTTGAAGGATGAGCTTAAGTTTGAAATAAAGTTGATTTTATGTTAGAACAACTATTATTTTTACAATGATATTTTTATCTTATGAATCTATGGTTGCATTAAAGAAAAAAAATGTTGGAGAAAAAAGAAAGTCAAGCGGGACTTATAAGACAATGAGATGCATGATATTTAATGATTTAAACTTTGAAAAGGCAATAATATTATAATTTGAGTTGAAGTTTTTATAAAGGTCACAACACCAAAGGGAAACAATAGTGTGTTTGATCATCGGTATCTCTGTATTTTTTTTTTAAATTACACATAGTCATCGAATATCTGACTTCCCATTCCATGATATCCGACGAAGTTGTCATACCACCGACGTCTAACAACGTCGGATATCCAGATTCTTACAATGCACATTCTGTCGGATATCCGACGTCCACTTCCAATATATCCGACGATGTCGCCATACTAATGACTACTAAAAGCGTCGGATATCGAACATCTTAAAATTCAAATCTCGTCGGATATCCGACATCCACTTCCAAGATATCCGACACTCCTGCCATACCACCGATGCCTTTAAGCCATACCACCGACGGGTAAAGGCATCAGTCTTTGGTGTCTATCATGTCGGATATCCAACGCCTCAGTTGTCGAATATCTGACATCAAATAAAGTGGGATTGGTCGAATAGGAGACAGACATATTAAAAGTGGGCTAGTCGGACATCCGACACCTACCTGTCGGATATCCGACCGCCTATAAAGTGAGCTTTGTCGGAGATGCGACGAAAAAATTAAAAGAGTCGTCGTCGGATATCTGACGCGTTCATTTTACTGTTGGATATCCGTCGAAGTGCCACTGACGTTTAAACAAGAAGAATCTTGTCGGATGGTCGACAACAGGATGTCGAAAATCGGACATCTATGTCGTCGTATTTTGGGTTCAAAAAACGTAGTGCTCTATAATCAAGGTACTATTTGGTAATCCATACCTAGCAAAACTAGAAAAATCAGCTAAAGTCATCACTTTACAATCCATATTCAGCCAAGGGATTATAATCCTAACTAAGCTTAATAATCATGAAAATAATTTTTTAATAAGAAATTTAATGTTCATGCAGTGCATGCATATACAATTTTTGCATTTTCCAACACCCTATTGGACCCGCTGCACAAATCCGACACTGCTCTGAAATAGAGTACATGAGTAAACCATTCATAAATAACCATGTTACTGAATCATTCACATCAGGTGATAAATTTCAAAATTCAATAACAAATGCAACCAGTCAATCACCAGATCTACATATTAATACCCCTCAACCACAATTGACTAGGATAAATACCCATGATCATCTAGCTAAGGTTTTCCCTGATTACAACATGTCATAATTGAAACAAGCATCAACATGTTTAAGGATAAATCCCTTATACCATAATTTTCATACCGTTAACATAAATATACAACATCAAGCAACAATTTATCACTTGAGAAAATCATCTTGCCAGTTATAGATAGCTCTAGAACTTTACACTTTAGGAGACAACAATCTCACATTTTCAACTAAATTCCATCATACAGTTACATGCTCAAACATGAACCATTATAAACTATATATGATATAGAGAAAACTGAGAATGTATGTAACATTCCAACAAGAGGCCAAACTCTTGCTTGGTATCTACCTGCAAAATCTTCTTTCATAATCTCAAAACTCATAGATTATATTTCTATCTAGAAACATAATATAGAAAATATCTTAAAATTTAAGCAATACTTATGATGAATTTCCTAGATTATTCAAACATCTTAACTTATTAATATTGATTAGATGAAAATTAAGTTGGGTCTATAGGTGTAGTATATTGGTCCCTTTGGTGTGTCAATTGTGGTTCAAGGAAGACTTCAACAACAACTTTGGCAAGATCTGCATCTACCTCTATGATGCCCTTTAGGTCCAATGGATCTTTGTTTGCCAATCCCTCTTCTAGTAACCTCTTTTCATGATCCTCAAGCCTTGGGTTTTTCTTCTTCTTCTATACTACAATGGTTAAGTGTGGGTCATATCTCCATGGCTTATCCCAAGAAAAAGTTAGTGTTTCCAAAATTTGGATAGCCTCTTTAGCCCCTTTCCTATCTGATATAGAATATACCCAACTCTTTTTCTTGGATTTAAGGAAATGGATCTCATTCGTTTTTATCATGTTTGATATACTTCAAAACAAAATCTTTGGCAATGAAGAGCATGGGTAGCCTATAAGGCTTTGATTTGGTCCCATACATTCTTATTACTTTCAAATCCTCCACCAAGAACCAGTGTTCTTTCCCAAGACCACAATCCGATTGTAATTGTGACTTGATATTATTAGGCATCCTTTGAGGCTCTCTACCTATGATGCTTCATAAAATTGTGAACATGAAGCCATTTATGTACTTGAGCAAAGAATACTCCAACCCTCCCTTTCTAACCCATGGTATCCAGTGAAGACACCTAGTGAGCTTAACATCATGGGATTATTGCAATCCTAGGTGGAGCAAGGTGTGGCTCTAATAGAATCTAAACATGTAGGTCATGTATAAAGTGTTCTCTCCAAGAAACTCTTTGGGGTTGTAGGCCAAAGATGCTTGGTAACTCAAGATCTAATAATTTAGGTATGTGCTTGGATCAATGGGATAACTCGATAACTAATGAAATGGACAAATCATTCATACATTTGAATAATACAATGCTTTCAATAATCAATAATCAGACAAACTAGTTTAAAAAAGGGGACGAAGAATACTAATCTTTGATAACCAAATACAATAAGATGCAGGGTTATAAACGATAGCAAGGATGCTTTTCAATTCAAGTTTATGAGCTTACTAGAGAGATGACAGTCTTTAGAAGCTAAGACAAACTGAAATAAAGTGCAGAAAGATGAAGTGCATGACCAATCTGATATTGAAAACGAAATAAGACCCTCTTTCTATTAGCAAATAAGAGTCAATTATAATAGCATCGTGTATCCAAAATCGAACCCTCTGTTCTCCCTCAGTTCTGGGCTTTATAGGCATTACAATTTTTTTTTGAAATCTCCAACAGATGGATCAAATCTACTAAATATAGTAATTAAAAACAGTTTTATGACAGCTATGACAGCGTCCCATAATCAAAGTAACTAATCTCTTGCTGATGACACCTGTTTTGACAGCTGAAATGAACCTCCGGGAGCTAGAAAATGAGTTTGTAACTGCTGCCTGCAAAACCTGTAGGTGTCTTTTTCTAAAAATAGACAGGAATATTCCTCTATTTACCTTGTTGGCGCCCTCAGTCTCGAACAACATCGTGGAACAACTCCTATTAATTATAAACTTCATTTGGAAACCGTCCTTGTGCCATTCGAAATGACAAAAATTGGATCTGTGTAAGAGGATGTCATTCTGTCCTGTTTTGTGTTTTCAGTGGAACAACTCCTATTAATTATAAACTTCATTTGGAAACTGTCCTTGTGCCATTCGAAATGACAAAAATTGGATCTGTGTAAGAGGATGTCATTCTGTCCTGTTTTGTGTTTTCAGTGGATAGGGAGACCAAAATTCGAGCCTGTAAGCCACCGAAAGCTTTCAAGTATTTCAAGCAGAAAACAGAACAAAAGCCAAAAATGAAAGCCCAGCTACTGTAGAATGCTCGATCTCAAGTCTTGGTTTTGACTTTGCTTCATTTTTCATGATGACCTGATCATCATAGGAGTATGCTTCAGCATCAACCACATGTAATAACATAGAGAAAACTGCTTCTTTTAAGAGGTCAAGAGTCCTGGAAGGAGCTGTATTTCCTGCCTCTAATGCAACGACTTCTTTCCAAATCTGCAACAGCAAGAATTGTTCTAACAACAATCTCAGATAGCATGTATTTTCACCAATTTTCATTCTTTAAAGGGAGAGTAGTCATGTATGTCTGAATAGCCACATAATTTGGACCGACTCTGGCCTTAACAATGCAATCCTTTTTTTTAAAAACATTCAATGACCAGGTGACTGTAAATCAAGAAATGACAGAGGGGCTCAGTACCAAAAACCCCAGGTTTTGGTGATACAAGTTATATCTTATGTGCATAAGGTTTTGTAGCAAAAATGATTGATGTTGATACACCAGGTGAACAAGCATCAAAAACAAGAATCCATTTGGTAACTGAGCTGTGGAAGGATTTCCTGAATTTATAAAAGAAGCTGGAGAAGAGGGAGGCGCTAGCAACGATGGAATCATTGCTGTTGATTGATGTAAAAAAACCTGCAAATACTTAGCATTCTTCTGCAAATTAGAAGTATGCTACCATCTAATAAAATCAGAATTATTCCTCACTAGTCCAGCTTGTGTAAGCAAAAGGAACACTAAAACCTGCATCCATTCATATATCACAGCTAGTAGCAAAGGCATCCACCAGTTTGGCGCATCTATCAACATCCAAACATGACCATATCGCGTCTGCCACATTTAAACAACTGTCCTCTTGAGTCAAGGGGAAAAAACGCCACTCTATCTTGGTCAACTGACACTTGCACAATCTCTTAGGCACCTGTATCGTTAAATTAGCTTGGCGCCTGGGTGATTTATGTGTTGGTTATGCATTGGCTTGTGATAAGTGCTTGCTACCTGCGCATTTGGTGTGTGGAAGAAAATCACTCGGCCCCCAATATTGAACAGGTTCTTACTCCTTGTGACTAGGCATTCGGTCCTCTATGTGGAACCTATCCCGAAGAGATAGCTACACTACAATGGTATGGGCTTGGCGCTATGTGTCGTGGCATACTTATCGTTTGAACATTGTCTTGCAACCTGTCGTGGCTTTATGCTTTGTTCTTGCCATCTCACAACTATATCCCATATATAGTAGTGTGTAATAACTTCAATACCACACATGTGCCAATACTACTATGCGTGATCATTGAGACATGTAAAGGAAAGGGTTGAGCACATGCGTTGGGTTTACGATGGTTAATGTGTAGCTTGTGCTTGACATGTGGACATGGATTTTGGCATGGTTGTAATATGGCTGGACTTAGAAAAAACACTTTGAACACATACCACCTTTATTTTGGAAAAAATAACAAACTACAATCTAATGAAACATAAAACTAGGATTTAGGCAATATAACCATTATGTTTTTGTATATTGCAGGTTAGGAGGGCAAAGCCAGAAGCTGCTGGGTTAAAGTAATCATTGGGAGATTAATGAAGAAGTGAAGGTTAAGACACTGGCCAACAACTGAAGGAAGCAATAAGTCAAATAGAGAGATGAAAAACGCTCTCAAAAGTCCATTACAATTTTGGTCGCCAACATAAAGGATAGCAGAATATCCTATCAATTTGAAAGTTGGCCAACTATTGATTTATTTTTATGGCCAAGATCTTCGAATCTTTGAATGTGAGGGTCAACCAACCATTGTAGTGAATTATTATCCCTCCTCAAGATGAAGGTAAACATCAAGATAAATTCATGGACCCACTTAGGAAAGTTTTTGGTCTTGAATGGGGATGAGGGAATTTTAGTTGTACCTTGGTTAAATGATAGTCTATGGAAAATGGCTTCTTTCTATCTATCATTCATGCCTAGGTATCGATTCCTTTGTACTTTAGAGAATAAAACAACATCGCCCATGGAGGTCCCTAGAATAGTAGAAATGGTTTGGGCATTAATCACATAGATCTTCATTTAGTCGTCTCTAACCATGATTGTTGAGCTGGAGATATTGTAATATTTGGCACAAAGGTTAACAAATTCAGGGAATGGGTAGGTTTCAAGGACTATGCTATGTACCAATTTAGAAACCCAATAAGGTGTACCCATGTTTTTTCCACAAAATGGCCATATACTACCCAAACTAGCTAACAAGGGGTGAAGTTGAGAGCAAGGGTGGCTACCTTTACAATTTCATCAATAAATGGAGGGGGCCTTGAGGAAGCTATGTCACTCCTATCCAAGCAATAGTATGTGTAACACAAGATGAGGATTCCCTAAGTGCAAAAAAGGAAGACGAGCTCTGAGATATAAAACTACCCAACTAAATTAGAAAATTTCAAAGAGCTAAATGAGGTATAGGCCTTGAACTAAACTTACCCAACATGTACCAGAGGACTCAAATTTGTTATGTAGATTGTAATCTTAAAGGTGGTTAACTAAACTTCACTTCTCGATGGTTGCGGGTGATCTTAGGTACATTAGTATTGCTAGATCTCTTTCCTCGTATGTTTTCATGTGAAAATGGAGGGGCAAGAGGGTCCTTTTGGCTTTTAATCGAATGAACGTCACTCCATGCGAGCCTTAATGTTGAACCAATGCTTCATAAATGAAAATATTGTACTTGATCATGTATTTTTGTTCACGTGGCATAGCTCGTGGCAAGTTGTGATTGATAGGAGAGATATGGCCCTTGATTCACACTTGAATCTTTGTTCATGTGGATGTCTAGTATCCTCCTTGCAATTATCCTGCCCCTTCTCTAGTGCCACAACCTTTATCACTAAGGAAAGGGTACCCCATGGTGGCACGTGGAACATTGATCTAAGATCCTAGTTGAATCCGGGAAATTCACGATAGTCATGACCCATCCAATCCCAAAAAGGCTCTCATCCATGATAAAACAGGAGCCCTTGATCTTGGTGAGGTAGGATGAATCATGGTCGTTCACAACAATTTAGTACCTTTTCTCACTGATGACCTCCTTTTGGATTCAACGTCCAATTTAGATCTAAAATGGTGGGGGCTAAAATCTATCATTCACATCATTTTCCATGTTGTTGACCCTCGACAACCCTTACCCCACAATACAACACTAGTCATAGATCTTATCTAGGTGGATCCAATCTAGACCATTCGTGGCATTCTAGTGAACCTTGTCTCTCACCATGACATATTCGTCGTTGATTTGGTCTTGGTGGATCTAATCGAGGTCATTCACGAGGTTTCCCATTCTTTATCCCCCAAAATGGCTCTACCCCATGATGGAATATTAGTTGTCAATCTAAATCAGCGAGGTGAAGATCTATCATTTGTGGTACTTTCAACCCTTTCTCCTTTTGATCCTCCCCACCCCTCATGCAATTTAGAACAATGATCTTATCTTAGCAGGGCCAACCTCAACCGTTCATTAGACTTAGTGAAATCTAACAGATAAGTGAATCTCATTGAGATGGAGGAGGAGATTGGAAAAGAGCATGACTTCTTTGGGACCTGCCTTGGATGAGTCTCAAGGAATCAAGAGGCATACTAGAAAAGTGGGGGTAACACATGACCTTACCTTAGACAATCTATTTCAAGATTTTTGGGAGTTTTGAGTGTACCTAAACCTACATTTTGGGTAGGGGTCTCGATAGATAACAACAGCCTCAAGAAAGAGAAAGGACTTCCAATGTAAATGACCCTTGAAAAGAAAGTATTTACAAAAATATTATCTTGAATGTAGGGTATGGTTTGAATAGACATCTATGCGATCTAGCACAAAATTATTAAAAAGCCTTATGGAAAATGGCTTGATAACATATGGGGAAATATGTGGATGGAAGAACACGGGTGTATTTGTTATAAAAAGAAAGTTGATCAGAAGCAGGACAACTCATTTAAGTTTCTTGCAGAAAGCCAAGAGGAAACCTATAATGGAAAAGCAACCAAGGCGGAACAAGCACAACCACAAGGTAGACCTCCGTGAATTGAAGACAAGGCAGACCCATCACAAGCAAAACCAAAGCTTTTAAAAGGTAGACAAACAATCTAATATTTACATATTTATGCTAGGACTGGACCTGCGTGTCCTTCAAAAGAATGTAACTTCAGGGAAAAAAGGAGGAAAATACAAAAGCGGACACCTTTGTGAAGGTTTGTGAAGGATGGAAAAAGGATATGTTTAATGGAAAAATATACAATTTAATTGGTCCAATTAGCTTAATCTCAAGTTAAACAATGTTCCTTTACTCCATGATCATCTGTTTAGATTTTCAGATTAACAAATTAACAACAATTATTAAAAGCAACACGGTATTCTTGAATTGACGAAGATCTCAATTATAGTGCACAACTGTTAAAAACAAGAGTGAGATCCACATATAAATTTATTGATAAGAGAGTAAAAAGATTTTGAGGTTGAAGAGAAAGAAGTGTTGTAACTCTCAATAATAGCCTAGTGTGAAAAGGCTTCAATCAACACCATCAAAAAAATTGCAATTAAAATGTTATTGAGCAACTAAAAATCAGAACAATGACAACTATTGAATATTTATTACCTGCAGCTCAAGTGTTACAAAATAAAAATCATTCAATATTGTCTCAAATATTCATATGTAAGCATGTTAATTCAAGCTACCAATTTTAACGACACGAGGAGATTGGCCAACTGATTTGGAAAATGCCTTGAGATGAGTAGCTAATGAATACAACTTAGTAAGCTTCAAAATAAACAAAATAATACCTGTTTTACATACTTTGTATTGTTAAAAATATTTTTCATGAATCCCAGTAGGAATGAAACATAAGTACGCTTCGTATCAGAAAATAGCCATATACATCAGAGAATAAACAATAAAAATCCATCCTGACGAGTAGCTAAAGACTTCAAAATCTGGATTTGAAATAACAAAACATTTTTAAACTCTTAAATCGTTAGGAGGACAAAAAGCTGAAACTAGGCTAATATTTTAATATCAGTGCTTCCCATGCAGCAAAATTCATCTCCTATTCTGGTCCCTTGTGCCTTTCTCAGTCTATTCATGGAAATGCAGAAATAATTAGTAAATATAGTGTCACCATCATCATTTAGCTTTTGCTAAAATGTTATATTAGCACTTAGTAACTTACCAATCCCCTGACATTTTGAGATAGGTTTTAAAATCAATAAAATTTACAGAAGATATTAGAATATTAAGCATGTTCATGAAACAAAAAATTAAGTTTGAACATAGGCCATAAATTATGTTAATGAATTGAGAATCATGGATACGAGTCCTACAAATGTGATTGAAAACTCACATAGTTGCTTTACATAAATGAAGATATCCAAAGGAAGTTTGTCTATTTTTGTCCATTATACACAGCAGAGTTAATTTAATCGTTCTAACATCTGGTTGGTTTTTGGGAAACTCACACTCTTAAAAGAAACCTTCATTAGAAGCTTAGTTCAATAAAGTTGGTCATATTCTGAAATCAGTGTTCCATATAGCTATTTGGATATTTGCAATTAATATTAGTTCAAGGAACACAGGAAACAGGTTGATAAGGTGGCCCTGAACTATGGCTACAATTCTGGCAGCTTTCCTAGCTCATCCATCTTATACACATTAAGTCTGCTTGGAATATACATATAATAATAAACAATATTGTTTTCAACCTCTAACGAGGAATAGATCATGTGTATTGTTCACATAAAAGAAACATTGAAAGCCTAAACTGGAATCAGCCAAATTCACTGGCACAAATAATCATGGAACTGCATTGAGCGTTTCGCTAACAAAACCACAGTAAACTATCATTTATACTCTATCAAAATAAAGGGGCTTGTATTGAATTTTGTCACAAATAGTGATCATTGCAATGAAAAATGAGCAAGGAATTTACTGATGCAAGAGAAAAAAAAGAAGTTAAAATAGCTACTGTGAGAAAAAGATGAGTCACCAAATGCATTCAACAATCAAAACAAACTGATGGTCACCAAATGCATTCAACAATCAAAACATGGGACAATGTCAATGGGGGATTGCCTTGTCCGGGTTAAAGTGGGGCATGGTTACTGCCCGCACCAAGGTTTGATTCCCCTAAATGACATGCTCACCCCCCACGTGTTATATAAAAAATATATAACATAATAACATATATAAATATATATAACCATTAAATATCAATATTAATTATTAATATTAATAATATTAATAATTAATAATTAATAAATAGAGATAAATAATTAATTATTAATTAAGAAAATTCAAGAGACATACCCTTATACTTGAAAAGCCACGATAAGGCTTATATAAAGCCCTATCATTATAATTGTAAAACATCATCAATATCATATGTTATCTCTTATTCATATATTTTACTCATGGCTTATCCGATATTCCAAATATTTTGGTAATCTTTGTGTGAGCTAACTTTTTGTTTGGCTCATTTGGTATCAGAGCTACGTTCATGATCCAGGGCTTTGGCCATATTGTGGTTTTTAACCATTATCCAAGGGTTTCCTTAAAATTGTGATCTTTGACCAGGAAGGGAAAAATGAAGAAGTAAAAAAAAAGAAAAAAGAAAAAAAGATACGAATAAAGTAAAAACAAAGAAGTAAAAAGAAAAGAGAATATAGAAAGAAAAAGAAAAGTAAAACAAAGAAGTAAAAACAAAAGAAAAAGTAAAAACAAATAATTAAAAGAAGTAAAAAGAAAAGAGAATATAGAAAGAAAAAGAGAAGTAAAACAAAGAAGTAAAAACAAAAGAAAAAGTAAAAACAAAGTAAAAGAAGTAAAAAGAAGTAAAAAGAAAAGAAAATATAGAAATCACACATGGTTTCTTAAAAACAGAACATGGTTTATTTTCCAACCATATTGGAAGCATTTGTGAAAATAATATATTTGAAATCTAGAAATGCATAAGAATTCTTAAGAGTGGTTTTGTGAAAGCTAATAATAAAGTTAGAACATAAAAGCTAGAAGTACATAAGAAATCTTAAGGCTACAAGAAGTAAGCGAAAATTGAACTTGGGTGGGCAAGGTAACAATCATTCCTCCCAACCATCCAATCCACACCATTTTTATTATCCTTCCACTCCAAAAACAATTATTATAATTATTAATAATTATTATTATCATTAATAATAATTATTATCATAACATTTATTATATTATATTTATTAATAATATTATTATTATTAACTTTTAATAATAGTAATAATTATTATTATTATTTAATAATTGTATCTATTACAATTATTATTAAAAATATATATATTGAAGTAAGTCATTGACGTGGTTATTGAATAAGTGTGTGGTGAATTATGGATTCCATATATAAGTTCAAATTTTGGACTAAGTGTCCTTATTGTGAAATGGAATTCCAATATGTGACAGTTTTCAAGAATTGCAATCGCTCATGTCCAATATGTGGTTAAAACTTTTTTATGAAGAACAATCAAGGTCAATCACAATTGCAATCGCAAATACAGAAATTGGAAGGCAAATTAGGATACTACAAGGAAAGCAATAAGAATATACTGTTTGAAATAAATAAGTGGAGCATTCTTGATTAGTTGACAGATCAAGAGAATCGTCGCTTAAAATATCAAAATCAAAAGCTGGAAAAAGATAATGAAGATATCGAGAAAATGTTATCAGTTAAGAATGAAGAAATATCTCTTTTAAAAAATCATAATCAAGATCTTGAAGACAAAATCAAAAAGTCTGAAAATAATGAAGAATCACCTTATAGAAACGATGACAATCTCAAATTAGAAATAAAACATTTAAACCAACTCGTCATAGACAAAGATAATAAATTGGCGCAAGTCCAGGGAAAGTTAGAAAGTCAAGAATCAGAGACATGTCGACATCAGCAACAACAAAAAAGAAATCCAGCAAATATATGACGACACTAAGAAGACACAGAAGTTGGAAATCTCAAAAATCAATAACACCTTCTCAAGCAATACAGAATAAATATTTCGACTAAAGAATCATAACAAAACATTAGTTTCAAAGATAAAAAAATTGAAAAATAGTCGAAAGATAAATCATTCTAATGAAGACTTCGAAGGAAAAATATTAGAAAAGCAAGAAGAAATCAACGCCTAAGAAATCTTAATCAAGAACTAGAAGAACAAATCAAGAAGTTAACAGAGGAAAAAGAGTTGCAAGATGAAAAGTTCAAGAAGATTCAACATAATAACAACTATTAGAGAAAAAATTAGAACAAATCCAGAAGGAAGCATCCAGACTCACCGAAACAAAAAATTCAAGTTGAGGAAAAATAAGCCAATTTAGTAAAAGAACAAACAACAAGAACGCCCTATTGACACCCAAATTATAAAAATAATTTTGACCAACAACAGGGTCAAAATGAACATAAACAAAAGAATTGTGAATTCAGAAAAGAAAGCACTCAAAATCAACAAACTAAGTAGAATACGAGAAGTTCCATCCAACAAAGCGATCAACAAACAGCTCCGATGAAGATAGATCTCGGATGGACCACTTCACAAATGATGCGACATTTTTTCTTTGGAATTCGTAACTCATATCGCCTTGTTTCGTCAAGTATCAAAGTTACAAGTTTGGAAGATCATGGGAAGAGGTTACGAATAAGAACAAAGGATAACAATCTTCTATAATTATGCTTTGAGGACAAAGCATCTCTAAGAGGAAGGCAATGTTATATAAAAAATATATAACATAATAAGATATATAAATATATATAAACATTAAATATCAATATTGATTATTAATATTAATAATATTAATAATTAAAAATTAATAAATAGAAATAAATAAATAAAGAAAATTCAAGAGACATACCCTTATACTTGAAAAGGCACGATAAGGCTTATATAAAGCCCTATCATTGTAATTGTAAAACATCATCAATATCATATATTATCTCTTATTCATATATTTTACTCATGGCTTATCTGATATTCCAAATATTTTGGTAATCTTTGTGTGAGCTAACTTTTTGATAATCGAAAAAAAAATACTAAAGAAGAAAATAATCTCCTTAGAAATCTTATCAAGAACTAGAAGAGCAAATCAAGAAGTTAAAAGAGGACAAAAAGTTGCAAGAAGAAAGGTTCGAAAAGATTCAGAGTAATAACACTCTATTACAGAACAAATTAGAGCAAATCCAGAAGGAAGCTTCCAGACTCTCTGGAAAACAAATTCAAGTTGAGAAACAAGTAACAAAAACACACACAATTGAATTATTATCAGACAATAAACCACCAGAAACACAAAAAATTGAAGTCTCTGCAAACACTCTGCAAGCAATTCAAGTACCTTATCACCATCCTAATCATAAGAGTCATTATGCTTGACAACAAAATCAAGAGGAAAATAAACAAAACTACTCCTACAGACAAACTAACTACCTTGAGTGAGAGAAAATACAAAATCGCCAAATTGTTTGGGAACATAAAACAAGAAGTTATTTTCCAACGATCAACCAAAAAATAGCTTTGATGAAGGTAAATCTCGGATGGATCACTTCCCAGGAAATGCAACATCTCAGTTCAGGCATTCGGAAATTATATCGTCTTGTTTCGTCAAGTATCAAAGTTACAAGTTTAGAAGATCACAAAAAAAAACGTTATGAGCAAGAACATTGGAAAAAGTCGTCCATAATTATGCTTTGAGGGAAAATCATCTATAAGGGAGAGGCAATGTATTGAACAAATATATAAGTAAACATTAATAAATATTAATAATAATATAATAATAAAATAGCATAAGATAATAAAATAGCATTACATTGATTATAATTAATTAAGGGACACATCCCTTTGGTGAATAGTCACCATGTGAGCCTATTTATACGGGCTACACCATTCATTGTAAACATAATCTTTTATATACTTGATCAATTATTCAACAATTATATTTTTACTATGGAATTATTATCAATTGGGTGACTTATCCATTTGGATAGTTTCGAGTACAACCAGATAGGTTGTAACAACAAGCTGGTGGTTCTATTCCCCCAAGTGACATGTTGCCCCCCACGGGCTCTCTTGTCTGCGCAAGTGAGCAGACTCATGCAGCTGGGACCAGGTGCAAATCCTTGTCCCAACTTGGCAGAAAATATATCCCCCACTAGCAGCAGCTTAAGTTTTAACCGAAGGATATGCATGTCGGTTGTGAGACACAATTACATGTAATAAATCCTATATTGGGCAACATACCACTCACATCATTGACTGGAAGCATCTACCTAAAAAAGCATAGGACAATGGCTAGGCACCAACAAACAGGCACTTCTAAAAAAAGAAATATTAACAAAACCAGACTGCTAGTACAAAGCATAATGACGTCTATCCGAAGTGAGTCCTAATTGAACTTCCAAGGGTAGGCCATATCAACACTAACAGAGCACTCGTTGGAGTAGTCCTCTCAGATTATTTTAATTTCATTATATTGTCAATATTATCTTCAATGTTTTATCTTGTACTACAGTGTATGATTCTCATATAGAAGTTCTATAAAAATATATGTTTGGAAAAAAATTAATTTTGGCATCTAAGACAATATCATATTGGACTTACAAATAAGATAATTTTATTAATGTCCAACAAATACCACAAAAGTAGGTCAATGGGACTACTGAGTTCAATAGTGCTAATACATAGTGGGAGCACAAAAAATGGCTCCTAAAATAAAGCAAGATGCAGAAAGTAAAATAAAGTAAAGCACTGCTCTAGGTCAAGATGATACAAACACAAGCTCTAAGATGAGAGAAACTGAGCACAAATAGCGACAAACAGATATGGGAGAAATGGACAGAACATCTAGAATACAAATAATACAAGCATGCCAGGATCTGCTAGCACTTGCTCCCCTAACAACTGAGTCCAAATGGAGGAACCTCAGGATAGAAAACTGTCTGGAAGAGGAACTGCACTGTGCACTCTGTTGCTGCCTAGACGAGGTTGGTCGCCATCGAGGTCTAGATGGTCTCATCTCCCTACTGGTATGCAATATGGAATGGAAACTACATTGGAGTCTCTGGGAAGTAGGAATAGACCCCCGAACCCGCAATGATTTGGAAATAGGAGCCACACTACTAGTGATGTATGTCTTGGTACCCATGGTAGAAGGGAGCACTGGAAAAAAGGACATGATCAAACAAGTGAAAGTCAGTTTATGGGATGGCTAGAGAATCTAGGACCATAGGCTGAGGGCCTCCTACATACATAGAACCAGGGAATGATTGTCAAAGAATCATAAGAAACTGAAAAGAGTCCATGACTCCCTAAACAAACAATGGAACTACCCTCGAATCTCATAATAAATGAGAAAGCAAAAAATGAAATGCTCCTTAGTCTCAACCTCCAAAAGATGGCATAGTAGCTAAATACTATTAGACTGGTAGAGTTGGTGCCCCGCCTCCACCCAACATAAACTAGCATAGGGGGACACAGAGAGCATGCATTAAGTGATGTTGTGTGTATGGAGGTCGGACACTGAGTCTGTCCCTCAACTCCATGAAGTGTTATGCAATCCCATTGATCTACTTCATTGGTCATTTGATGGACATTAATAAAATTATCTTATCTTATCTACATAAAAGGCCATCTTCAAGCGTAACTCGCTCGTTGGATCTATCCAAGTGATTTGAGTATATTGCATGGAGATGTCATCCTAGATAATCGTGTTCAACTCCAACTTAGTAGGTAGGAGGTAGCGAGGTGCATCAAGTGAGTATCTGAAAGGAGGGAGGCAGTCTATCAGAATACCCATGGACTCCAAAAGATCTAAGACCCCACAAACCAACCATGAGTTCATTTATGACAAGACAAACCAACCATGAATTCATTTGGAGGACTAGCCAAAGCAATGGCCCCTAAAGTATAGTAGGTCAGGTATGATTACCAATCTTGACCAGTTGCTTAAGTCTGCATAGCCCCAAACATGATGGAGTGAAAGAAGGCTAAAAAGAGCCTAAAGGTAGAGGGGTCAGGCCCTAAACTCAACAAGGATGATGGGCGTGTAGATTGTCTATTTGCATATGATGACACGCTAAAAGGGAAGAGTTTACACCCACCCTGTCATGGCCCACTCAGACTCTAACAAACAAGGTCCCCAAGCCTCTAAACCATATAGAACTGTGGGTCGGATAATGGAATCCATGAGACACATCTTGGATGAGATGTCCTAGAAACCATGTCAAAAACACCATCTCTTAAGCAAGGCTAAAGAACCATGGGCCTTGTTGACACCAAGCTAAAGAGCATGCCTCAAACTAAAACAAGGCCCTAGTAACTAAACCCCCTAATATGTGTATGAGTTGGTAATCTTGATCCCCTCCCCTCTGAAGAAGAAATGGTAATTTGAGAAGATCTTCTTTAAATAGTTGAAGATCATAACCTTGGTTTTACCTATGGCCATCAATTGTCGAAGGTCACAGAAAAGGGATAATGCATCCAACTATGGCTTCAAGGCCTCAAGGCCTCAAGGGAAGAGAATAAAAGGATAAATTCACCAACAAAAAGAAGAATAGAATCAAGATTTTGTGGGGAAGGTGTTAGTTTTTCAACATTTAATTCAATATGATTTAGGATCTTATCTGAGAGAATAACAAGCACAACAAATCAACCCCCTAATATGTGTATGAGTTGGTAATCTTGATCCCCTCCCCTCTGAAGAAGAAATGGTAATTTGAGAAGATCTTCTTTAAATAGTTGAAGATCATAACCTTGGTTTTACCTATGGCCATCAATTGTCGAAGGTCACAGAAAAGGGATAATGCATCTAACTATGGCTTCAAGGCCTCAAGGGAAGAGAATAAAAGGATAAATTCACCAACAAAAAGAAGAATAGAATCAAGATTTTGTGGGGAAGGTGTTAGTTTTTCAACATTTAATTCAATATGATCTAGGATCTTATCTGAGAGAATAACAAGCACAACAAATCAATCACAAGAGACAATAGACACAAAGCATTTCACTGGGGAAACCATAAAGGAGAAAACCACGCAACTTCCTCAGAGATAGAATGAGCAATAGTACAAAACCCCAAAACAATAAGATAGACTCCAGCAGCTCCTCCTCCTCCACTTGTGCGAACTTGTCTCTCTCTCTCACTTATGCGAATGAGTGAGTGAGTGAATGAACAAATGAGAGAGTCACACTCTCTATTTATACTTTACTTCACTTGCCTTTTTTACCCTACTGGGCCGACTTCTCCTAGGAGAGTCTAATAACCCATAAAACCCTAACTCTGGGCCAACCCCACAAGAGGAGTCTAATAACCCATCAAATAATAATAATGACTCTTCCGATCGAAGGAATATAACCTCTCCGTCGGGTGTACAATAACAATATAAAATATACAAGTGAAATACATTCCGAAGTTACAAATACATCAACAGAAGGCACCCATTGCCAACTCATATATGCTCATGGAGGAATGACTCTAACTCATCAATCTAGATCCCAAAAAAGGGAGAGAGTGTGCAACCTTGTTTGACACCAATAATGCTCTTGATGAAATTTGAAATTTGACACTCAATGAGTCATGTCGAGATAGCCTAGGGAAAATTCATACAAGCACATGATCGTTGCCAAGAGTCTCAAAAATGCCAATGTCTCTAAGCCTCTGGTGGAACCAAGTCAAACGCTTTTCCAAAGTGTAGAAAGCAACAATATATTTTCAAATAATGGTGTTGCGCCTCCTCAAAGATTGTTCAAGGTATAAGGATGTGATCAATGGATTGATAAGCGGGTTGGAAACTAGCCTGCCTCTTGTTTGAAGGTGTCTCCCCTCAACCTCCTCGAAAAGCTTCATCAAATGGAGGACAATGGCATAAATTTTTGAGAAAGTGTGACCAACCATGACTGTCTTGTAATTATTAGGGTCTTCACTTTAGTTATAAAGCCAGTGCAACATATTAAGCAAACAATAACAGCCATAACTTCCTTCCTCGAAAAAAAATCCATGGGGCCTCTTTGAATTTTTATCTCTAATCTCTTTACTTGCTAACACTATCCATGGTTGCATGAGTCACCTTCTCAACATTTGTCTGATGGGTAACTCATCTCTCATGATCTCTATGGCTTACATGCTTTGTTTTTACTCCACTTGCAAGTTTAAATGGTCTATGTGCTACCACGCTCTTGAACTCACCTATTTAGAACTAAGTGTTTGCTTGTTATCATCTTTCTTGACTAATCACTTGACTGTATTACATGAAAGACTAGCTTCTCACGATGCAATAAGTATCACATAGAGCATTGGTTCTCCGTGACGTGATGTATCGCAACCTTCCTAGGCTTGGTGTGATGGGACATGTTGTAGTTCAAAAGGACATTCAACCTACAATGTATCACATTCCCCAAGGACTTCATCCTCGTGACATGTCACATTCATAAAGGACTCTCCCATGCTACACAACGCGTCCAGGAGAGGATTACACTCACGATACACCATTGTATCGCTGATCTATAAAAATTTTCCCATGAGACATAGCCCACCATATCGCTGTGCACCAAGACTTCTCCCATGCGACACGTTCACCATGTTGCAGAACACACATACTTCCCCACGTGTGATATATTCATCGTGTTGCACCGCAAGAGCACTTCCTTCTCAGTGATAACCATAAAGTCATATAAAAAGGTTCAATACATAGCGTTGGTTATCACAAGTTATTTTGAAAAGATACAGTAATATTTCACCACTTCCAACAAGGCCCACGAGAATCAAACCCGTGACACTTGGCACGAATACTGTGGAGGAATTGAGCCAATTAGTGAGCCCCAAGGTCGAATTCGTTCGAACCCACTTCGCGTTTTAATCAAAGAACATCAAGTAAGTCCCGATTGTATTCCTTGCCTATTGATCTGTTACTTCATGGTTAAATGAAATTAAAGATAAAAGTAAACACAGGTATGCATTTACCGAGGAGGTACTTAGCCATTGGTCCCAACTCAACACAAAACATAGTCTGCGTCACTTAATAAATAGTAGCCACCTGGCATCAATGGATACCATGGCAACACTTCAATTTTATGGGTGGCTAGATAAACTAACCTATCTTTAGTGTTTAAAAACACCAACGCACAAATGCAATTTTATAGCAGTTAAAGTCTAGACACCTCATCTAACCTCCCTACTTGGATCAATACCCTATTTCAAGTTCATTTCATCCCTCAAGCCCAACTTAGGGAACATTGCACTAGCATTCCACAGTGAGCTTGGAACTAAACCTGAGCAATAAGAAACATGTGGAACGTTGCACACAACATTTTCATGTGGAATGGCTATAGTACGATATTCTCTGGTAAGGCCTCCCTTGCTCTGTGGCATACACAACACATCACCCTCCCCAAACCTTATTTTGTAGTTTGTATCAGAATACTATGATTGCATAGAAGATTCATTTTGGAATAAGACCCAGAGAGGGATTGGCCATTATTCTTCACTTAACTATTGTACCTGTTATTTTATGCATATATGCGTTTTGGAAAATGCAGGTTGACAATGGCTCCCAAAAGATCAAGGAGTCAAAAAGAGATGGTAATAGAGAAAAGTCTCGACGGAGAAGAGTCTCCTGAGCAAGAAAAAGAAGAAGATGTGGTTATAATCTCTGGATCGGTATATGGGGATACCAAGTGCATAATTGACAAAGAGATCAGTTACCAATGGGGTCAAATTTATCAGATGTTTAGTCAAGGGACCTATCCTCGACCAGTTCCTATTGCCAGGCAAGTAAACCTAGATGAGGGAGTATTTGAGCTTGTTAAAAGATCAGGTATACACATAGTTGTTGGACTTGAGATTCTCCCTTGTGTAGAAACAATATCAGGGATGATAGAACATGTAGATATTGATTGTAGAATTGTCAAAGATGCACAAGGAAAGGCAATAGCTTCTTTTTTGCCTTAAAATGTGGAATTGATCTACAAATTCCCGAGTCCCCAAGTGGACCTCATAGAAGATTGGTTATTACAATTTAGAATCAATTACCACGAGTTATTAAAAAGTTAGTGGATAAATAAGAGATCCTTTAGAGCAAAGAACATGGGAGACTATTATACCAAGCATTTGATAACTCGAGATGAGAATCACCACCATCATAATAAGAAGTGGAACCAAAAACAAAAAACCGCATACCCATCATGCTTCTTGAGTCAAGATGAGAATCACGTGTTGCCTGCAATAGAATGATGGAGAAGGAGAAATGGGAAAGAGTAGGAAAAGAGAACATTCAAGATTTAAAATTTTAACATTGTGGAAAAAAAAAACAAAGAGTGGATTTAAAGCCTACCTCTTTAACTCTCCAATGGTGGGTGAATGTCTCTATGAAAGCCTTCAATCTCCCTTCCAAGCTCTCACAAATAGTAGCCTTCAATCTCCCTTGCATGTTCTCACAAATAGTATCCTTTCATCACCCCTTCAAATTTGCTCACAAACAACTAGCAAACCCACTCAAAGCCCTAGTAAAGAGGAGTGAAATGAGAAATAGAATGAGTGTAAATGGAGTCAATGAGTGTTTAAATCCCCTAAATGAACCCTAGTCATGGCCAAAAATCCCAGTGGAAACATGTCTTAGTTCCAAAAACCAAAAGAGAAAAACAATTTGCACCTCAACTCGCAGGAGCGCCCAAGGAGCAATTAGGGAGCGTTTTTTCCCTCTTGGGAGCAACCAAAGAGAGGTGAGGGAGCGACACTCCCTGGTCGCTCCTTAAAAAACAAAGGAGTGTTTTTTTTGCTAGGGAGCGTGCTCTCTAAAATCGTTATTCCTGATTGCTCTCTCTGGGAGTGCGCTTCGAGAGCAAAGCGTTAGGAGGGAGGGCACTCCCCTGCAACTTAGGATGGGACGACCTCATAACATGTGCCTCAAAGTGTGGATCGCCATGCTACTAGCCACCAATTGCCTTGGAGCATCAAGAAAACCATCTCTAATAAAATGGGCCCGCTGTTGTTAAAAATCAGATCTAAAACATGCACATATGCATGAGGTTCCAAGAGTACCAAAATGACTAAAATTATCCAAGACTACCAGTGCCTATTCCTAGGGAGAAATGGGATCATTCACATGAGATTTTCACATGAAAGCATAGCTAGGAAAAGCACAGAAAGCTACATCCATAAAGAGACAAGAAAAACCCCAAGCATGCAACACAAAAACAGAGAAAAGGCAAGGGAAACTAAGTGATTAATGGACTGCAAGTGCAATAGATGGGCATTAAGTGCTTATCTATGTTTTTGAATATGAAGATGAAGTCGCCCCACCCTTCTTCGCAATGGGTTTTGATAGTTGGTCCATTAAATGAATCCTCCACAAGCTAGGAACCCTTGAAGTTCTTAGTTTCTTCAACCCGCAAACAAGAAAAACAAGTTAGTGAAAAATACAAGATAAATCAAACACCAACATGGAAGCCTACTTGTAAACTAAGAGAAATAACATGCAAGATAGAGAAGAAGGTGCTCCAAAGATGAAAACAAGAAGTAAAACAAATCTTGTATGAAACCCCCTTATCCTAGATTAGCTAAGGCGCAGTGGGAAAATTATGGACTCCAATCCTGCATGCAACCTGCAAATACAACTCCCAAACAAGTGTACCGGCAATCTAAATCACCAAAGAAGATGGCAAGGAGCAATATTCATCCACAGTAGGCAAGGAACAAGAGAGATATGAGAGATCTACAAATTTGGTTTTTATTACACTGCTAAAAATGTCAAAAGTCCTTACAAATGGAGAGCTCACTCTCTTTTATAGAGAAGATGTGAGCAAGATCCCTAGCGCATAAGGATGAAGGCTTGGGATTAAAACATTAGTACAATAGATCAATGGTTGAGATTTAATCTCATTTTACATTTTTCAAAATGGTAGAAATCATTACCAAGGTGAGGGGGTGAATTGCCTGATTGAGCCCATTTACATGATAAAATTACTAAGTGGTACTTTAAGTTACAACGTTGGGACTACTAGGAGACCCCCTTAGTGGTCTTTTCCACCCAACATACCCAACATCAAGTTACAATGTTCAAACATTAGCTTGGAGTGAGGAAGTGCACCCCCATTGGAGAGAATGCGACCCCCTTGGTGAAGACAAGCTAACTCAAGTGATAAGCATGTGGAACTAACTAGGAAATGATGAAAAGTCACTAGGGGCCCATTTCATGAGGACCCATGTACTTTACCATTTTGAAGTCCTGCTACTATACATTTTAAACCATAGTAATTTTTTAAATCAAACCTTGGACTACCATTTAGTTAATGCACCATTACTTGGATCTTGGTGCTCCCTTGGTCAAAATTGCAATTTGATGTCATAGATGGATTCCATGACCCTTAAAACCATAATATGCATCAAATTGTTGCCAAAGACCAATCTGAAATCTGATCTATAGAGCTGCTCCAAATAATTAAATAAATACTTAGGATAATGTGCTGAAAACTTCGGAAAATTAATCCATTAATAGCCTATCCATCCATAATAGCTCAAAATGACATTTAGAGGGGTCCAATTGGCCTCCAAAGGCTATAGCATAATCAAAAAAGACTATGTGAAGATCCCATATTGATGGTTGGTCTTGTTGACCAAGTCAAACTTAGGTTTGACCAAGCCAAACTGCTGAAGAAAAAAGTAAAACTTGGTCAAAGTTTGACAATCAATAAATATGATATAAGGACCATATCAAAAGACTTAATGAGGATGATAAATCACTTAATCATGAAGCATATTGAAAGACAACTAAGTATAAGACTCTACCTTATACAAGTGATCATAAATGAATCTTTGAAAATTTTCATCATAGGATAAGAACATAACAAAACATAAAGTGAAGAGTTACTGTTTTATTTATATGTCAATCTCGAACTAGCCATCACAAAGCATTGCATAGATCAGCATTCCTCTTGGGTGGAGCGGATGGTCCATAAGTCAATAGGCTAGTCAAGTGAAGTATTGATCATGAAAGACTTGAGTTACTCTTGGAGAAGAGGGAATAATGGAACTCTCCGAGGCATTTGTTAGTATGACAAACACTAGGGAAGGAGTGTCTCAAAAATGGATGATGTGCTCGACTGGATGGTACCCCCTAGAACTTGACACTAAGATTCAACCCCCCACCCCTTTATTCTTTGACTTTGGCTTTTAGCTCCCTCTTGGATTTGTCTTCAATGACTTGTCTTCATTTGATTTCTTGGAATTCTTCTTGTACTTTTCTTTGACATTTCTTTCTTGAGACCATGGCCTTTTTCTTTTTCCTTTTCTTTTTCATTTTGGCCCATGCA
This sequence comes from Larix kaempferi, assembly GCA_027924585.1. Classification (NCBI taxonomy): domain Eukaryota; kingdom Viridiplantae; phylum Streptophyta; class Pinopsida; order Pinales; family Pinaceae; genus Larix; species Larix kaempferi. Next base: position 2,179,559 of record BSBM01000561.1, read on the forward strand.
AGTTCAAACCTGCTTCTTCTCTTTCTTTGCTTGATCTTCATTCATGACTTGGTCTTCATTTCTTTCTTCGTGCAGGTACAAGGAGACTGGGACTAGGAGTTGTTATATGTGCCCTTTTAAGGCACTGAAGAGGGGGAGGAAAGAACCTTTCATTCTTCAAGACATGGAGACCACACCAATCTAGCGACTAGGCAACCTTAGCTCGCACCCAATCCACAGGGGTCTACAAACAAAGAGGGATCAACGGGGTCGAAAGACGGTAATCCTAGGCACATAGTCAACAAGCATATTTCTAAGAAGAAATACATAAGGCTTCGGAAGACCAACTCTCCTTTCAGAGAGTTTTGTCACACACATCAGAGTTGAGACACCAGGGGAGAACAGGAGGCCATCCTAACAAAGAGGTCATAGAGGGGAAGGTCCTTCAACCACTTAGCCATATCCATATCAATGTGATTGTTCAACAAGTATTGGTGAAGTGAATGGAAGATGGAAAAGGAAAATAATGGAACCAAGGGATAGGTTGTGATCAATGCAATACTCTGGAGACCCTACCAAATAAAGACATGTATATAAAACAAGAACTACCACTAGATGTAATGCTATGCAACTATCATACTCACCATACTCATCAATAGATCACAAGTGTAAAATAGAGCCTACAACTAGTGAGTCGGTCAATATAAATCATAAAATTCCATAAGTAACACCCTCTAGGCATGCATTTGATACATAACTGAACTGAAGAAGGAACATCATAGGCACGTATTAACATATGAAACTGGCAACCAAACATCCATGACCATACATCTCAACCTATGTTGCACGAAACTCCTAACAAGTCCATGTACTGGTATCAAAAACTTGCGGAAACTCATAAACTTCTTGGAAACCTCTAGGAAACCCCGAAGGGCCCATGAGTGGTTTGGGTACCATGGGAAGTCTTAAAAACCCTATTTTATGGAAACTGAAAACAAATGAACCTCTAAATCATTTCTAAACCTAACTATAAATTAACCTATAATTCTTATTTTATTGTAAGATAATGTGTTATTTAAAAAAACTATATATATAATATATATATATCAATTTTCCCTTGACGTACCTGTTATCACATCCATAGTAGTCGGGCTACCATGATTGCAGATCAGTTTCCAGTATATTTTTGGGCCAGTCCTTTACACATTTTTTATGAGATCAGTTGATGATGAGCAGCATTATGATGATCACTCCTATACATCCAGTGGATACAGAGCTTGTACATTTACAGTCTCATGACATGACTGAACCCCATGACACCAGGTTGGTGACTGAGATAGCCATTCCTCCATCATCTAGAGCAGATTGATGACAGTGCCCATATTATATTCAGATGCAGTGCTTCAGTGTGATTCAGGTAGTTCAGATCAGGGACTCATGTATATGATCCAGCAGGTATATTTTGGTACATATGGGTTGTTGATGTGCTCTTCCTCTTATCTAGGTAGTTTATGACTGAGTATATTATGATGCTTGTTGGATCTATCTTATTTGATGCTTACTTCTTGTTTAGAATAGAAGTGGTTGGTTACTACTAGTAGGGGGTTCTTGTATATATTCGTTGGTCATACCCTTACTCCATGAAGTACTGACTTGTCCATTCCCTTATTTTAGAGCCTTTGCTATACATGGCACCATCAATCATTTTCTCCATCCATCCGTTATCTTCCAGTTTAGGTTTTATCCTGACTAACACCTTAGCTAGTGATCTCGAGGACTTCCCCCATCTTGACCTCTATGTTGGATAGATTCCCCGTTTGCATTGTGTCTCAGCTTTGGAGTGTGTGATCTTAGTCATAGTGGTTGTTCTCCTCTAGTCCTTGAAACCAAGTATTCCTACAAACAGTGTTGCTAAACACTAGAGCATCGGATCCTAAATGTTATATCTAAGGGAATGATAAGTCAACAAAAACAGTGTTGCTAAACACTACTTCTTATATCTATATTAACTAGTCAGTGGCCAAAGGACGAGCACTCATCCTTGTTTAATGTAAGGTCGTTTGTCCCCACAGGCCAACAGGGTGGTCACTCCATCGCACCTATGGATGGTGGCGGGCAATGGAGGTCATACCGAATCATATCTGAAGCCCAGAAGGCTTTCAGGGCACCTGCTTTTGGAGGTTGGCTAGTGAAAATCTTTAAAGTGAAATAAACATTAAATCTTAAATGTAAAAGCTGACAAATAAATAAATTGCTAAAAGGTTGCTTGTCTAGAGTCTATTGGAAGCATTCTCATCATTCTACCCATTTGTGAGACACCACCATCCCTCGTGTTATCTTCTATCCAGCATATGTCTAGGTGGTCTCCCTGGTTCCTTCATCCGAGAGATTGTATTGTTGAGGTTGTTAAGTCCTTCCCCTAGCTTAGCCTATGTTTTTCCACCCTCACCCATGGTTAGCAAATTGTTCAAGTCAGTAAACGAGTATACACTTGAAAATCATGTTTATAGTAGCTAGTTACTTTGATCTAGACTTGTATTATTTATATTATTTGCATGCTTATGCCAGTGAAACATCCTTCTATGCTTTAGTCTAGCTACTGATATAATTGAATGAGCATATCATAACATTTTGTACTTGCAGCAGCAGTCATTTGTGATCTAGATCATTATTTTGGTCATTCTTGACCTAGTCAACCTAGTTTGACAAAGTTAACCACATGGTTCGGGATGAGCTTGGGCAGACAGTGATTGAGATGGTTTATTCATGGCCATATGTGTCCATTTGATGGTTCCATGCTTCAGACAGCCTCTTCAGATGATGGTTTGGTGGATTTTTATGATTATTATTATTTACAGACCATTATTTTTATTATTCTGAGCATGGATGAGCTTACAGAGGTATCTTTTGATCGTCACATGGTGTATGAGTACTCATTCCTAGTGGATTTGAGCATTCTTAGCTCATCGATGCACACAGCTATCAGTTCTGGGCATTTGTAGATGATGATATGGTCAGATTACCACTTTTTTCCAATTTGCCATTCAGAAATGGCTTGTCCAGCGCTTTCGATGAGCATGCACGTTCTCCTAGGGTGCTCATGAGGGGATGGGGGGTCCAGCCAAGCGTTATTACCATATTAGCCCATCTCCAGACATTTTGGTGTAGTCATATTTGTGTCCGTGACACTTGCTTGGAAGTGAACTATAGGCTATTGTACTTCTAGAGGTGGTTTTCTGGCAATAGAATGGCTCATTGAGGAAATCAATTTGGCTTAGTGGGGCAAGGAAATGGCATGAGATTGGTCTGGAATATTTTGATGATGGTGTCCACACCTAGCACTTGTTCCGGCATCAGTGGGGTCCACACATCCCAGTATTCATCATTTTAGGCATTTTATTATGTATTTGAGGGGCCACGATTTGGTCATATGGTCACATTATGATGTTATCTTGTCATATTATTTGTTATTGTGCCATGGGGCCATGCTAGTGAAGGATATGATTACCTCCTAGCCCCACCATGTGCTTATGTAATGTGTCTTAGTCACTTATCATGTGCTGCGTCCCCCTTGGGCGATTTAGTGAGTGAGCCCCCTCTATTTTTTAGTTGATCCATGTATTGTATTTCTGGCTCATCTTAGCCGTTGATTATTATTGTTAGATCTTTTGATCTGCACCACTCATTTGAAAAGTGGTTAGGGTTTTGGTCTCTCTCTTTTGGCTCTTGAGCTCTTGGATAATAAAATATTTTTGCTAAATCTCTTGGAAGGTTTGTCGAATGTGTTGTGTGGAGATTGTAAAGTCTTTTTCTTTCTACCGTTCTTGCAGATCTATGCTTTGCTAAACTGTTTTTGCAAGAGGGTGTACCATTGATGGAGATAGCGATTTGATGGGGTCTCTATTGTGATTGAGCTCCATATCTCTTCCTCAAGTCGTTATTGGTTCAAGGAGTATCTTTATTGTATCTTTGGATCATCTCAATGCTTGTTGAGTCTTTCTTCATTGATTATCGTCTTTCTCTTTGCAAATTGATTCTTACTTTGTAGATCTCTTTTGCAGGAGGAGGCCGACTTGGTCTCTTGGAGGACATAGCGATTTCACTTGGCATGGCATGGAAAACGCTTGTTATTGATCAGAAAGGGAAGATCATCACCACACAAGGCTAGTAGCAAGTATTTCTAGGTACGTTTGCATTTTATTTTATTTTTTGGGGGCTTAATCCAATTGTCACAACAAAACCCTCATCTTTCAAACCCTCGTTTTCTAGATCTGATACATTGGGTACTTATTTGACTACGACCATCAAAACCCACTTTGGAATAAATATAAAAACACTAGATCTAAAGTTTCAACTCAAACCGACTCCATTTACCCCCAAATCTAGCACTAGTCATCTCTAGGTGGGATGCCCTCCTTGGGTCTTTGGTCAATTTTTCAGATCTATCATCTAGGTATTGCTTGAAACCCCTCTAATTGAAAAATCTAACCTCAAGCATCCATTCTAGTGTCATTTCATCCATTAATTCCTCATTTGGGTCCACATATTCATATTTTGCCTAAACCCTAGGTGGGTCCCACTTGGGTATCTCTATTTGACACTAGATCTATCTAGATCTATTAGCCTAACCTCATGGTGGTACATTTCTTACATGGTTGAGAATCTCTATCTTGCCTAAGCCTCCTCAACCTACTCTTAACTCCCCTACACCACTACATTATCCTAGATCTAGTCTTATCCACCAAGATCTACTCTTGTGCATCATTCCTAACCTTTAGAGTACCTTGTGTTGGTTTGCTATCCCTCATTGGCTAGTAAGGGCTAGTAAGGGTCTCCCCCTTTGTTGTCTATGGCTTGGATAGCAAGAAGCAAAGAGTGCCTTGATTGGCGTGACAACCAATCCTTCTTGGGAATCGAGGCCCTCTTGGGTCACCTCTTTAGTTGCTTGGCACCTCTACCATCCTGGATAGGATCACCTTTAGGGGCAACTACAAGTTGTGTGATAACAGTACCCATTTTGGGGTGTGTCACGTTTCTGAGCATTCCCATTTTTGAAACTTGTACGTTTCCACATTTCATGCAACTTAGATCTCAAGGCATAGAAGCACATGTACATAGGTATAAAAATCTATAAAAGGGGACCGACAAAAGTGGCTCAATAATAACATGGGAAAATTCCTATAAAAACTGCTCCACCTCTACTCATATAATGATCGCAACCATCGAATATACATACAAAATCGTTGTGCTCAATGTAAAGGACTGATCAAAACTATGGTATGCTCTGGAAAAAATGAGGAGTAACAACCCATACAAATGGTGGTACAACAAGGCCCTATGGCTTCGGTCATCATTTAATTTTATGTTCTTCTTGTGATGCAAGGGTGGGTTATGATGATGGTTATACGCACCACCGGGTATACTACTATGTGTAGTATGCACTGGTATAATCCTACACCTCCATGCAAGTATAACCTCATACTTTCTAGTGCACAGGTATACCACTAGCGATGGGTACATACGCACAGGTATACCACTAGCGATGGGGATATACGCACAGGTATACCACCGACGATGGGGTTATATGCATAGAGATTGGGATATATGCATAGGTATACCAACAACGATGGGGATATATGCACAGTTATACCACCAACAATGGGGATAAATGCACAGGTATACCACTGGCGAAGGGGATATATGCATTGATATTGGGATATACACACAGAAGAGGATGAGATGCCTAGTGCATGGAGACTTGTGTCACTCCCTCAACGCCCTGATATCTAAACACAGTGTTCACATAGATATTCCCCACAACTAGAACACAAGCTCCCGATCTTTGGCACAACTAAACACATGTTATGTGCGCCAATTAGGTTTAGATAACAATAGGAGGTATCTTTCCAAATAAATATATTTATTATTAATTCAATGATGAATTACAAGGAGTAAGCACTCACATAAATACAATGGAATGCAAGAGTTGTGACACTTCTCAAGAATGGTGACCCCTGACCCAATAAATGAGTATATTAACTAATGATTAACAATAGTTATATTACATTTTTTCCCAAATCTAAAAAAAGAAGCTCTGATATCAACGTGTAGTGTGCCCGTATCCAAAATGGCACTACGGCCAATGGAACCTCATTTAGCTAGTGAGGTTGATGAAGTATTAAGCCATCCACCAAGGTTTCATTCTAACTAAACTTAGCCCCACCCAACAGGCATATTAAAGAGACATGAGGTCAAGTACAAGTCCTAGGACAATTTGGCAAAATGGATAACCCTGCAAGTCAATGTTATGCAGTGCATCCCCTTATGGCATGAAGTGCTTCTAGCAAAAAGTAAGGCACCACTACTGCAACTACAAAATTTAATTCAAACTAAGTGATAAAGTGGCTTGCAAGTACATATCCAAATAGTATTGATTAAGTGATAAAGTGATATGAGATACAAATGAGAGGAGGGGAAGACACTGTTTATACATAAAGATAGAAAAACACTAGCCCAAAGCCTAAATTACTGATAAATATCACTAGGACCTTACTACATAGAAGTGGCCTTTCAAAAATATTGAAATATTAAACAATAAAGACCCGAGTCTAGGATATTCCTACAGAATCATGAGTTTACACACAAAATAGTTCATTTACATATATACTCTAATACACAGTAAGGATGCTATGGTTAGGTACACAACAGCAGTGTTGCACGTATCGCCGATATATCGGATTTATCGCTGGTATTTTCCGAGGTCCGATATATCGGATTGAATATATCGCGATAAATCCGATATATTCAATATATCGCGATACATTGAATATATCGTGATATATTCCGAATATATCGCAAGTTGACAGAAATTATCGCCATGCTATGCAATTTTTTTTTTTGAGGGTGTCTTTTAAGTCCCCGGGTTCGGTTTTAATCATTCATTTTGTGTTTTCTATATTGTGAGAGAGCAAGAGAGGAGTGGGAGAACGTTGTGCATTCATCCAAGGAGAAAGCCAAGGATTTTGCTGCCATTAGCGGAGAGATCGTGGTGGAGTGGGGATTCAAAGTTCAAACCATCAAGATTTCCAGGTATATGTATAAAACATTTTGGCTACTTCCAATTGTTTTTCTAGACTTAGGTTAGGGCTTGCATTTGCAGTGTGCCTCTTCTTCTTGCTTTTGAATGGAAGATTCAACCATTCCATTTCCACATTCATCTAACCCTCATTAGTTAAATTTTAAGCTTTGTAAGTTCCCATTATCATGTGTTTATTTTGGTGTCAAGTTGCTTCACCCATAGCCTTAGATTGTAGTAGACATACATCATGTCATTAAGGCATTGGGTACCTAACCTGTATGAACATTGAGGGCCATAGTTAGTAATGGTAAATTGTAGTAAATTAAAATTAAAAATTAAAAAATATAAACAATTTAAATTTTCGTAAACACCAAAATAAACACAATGAGGGTGGAGTTGGAGGAGCCTGAGATGGAGGAGGCACCCGAGTGGTTGGAGGAGGGGGAGGATCATGCAGATGATTTGGGGGAGGAGACCACAATGGAGGGGGAGGGTGGGGAGGAGCAGGAGGATGATCCACTTCCAGTGTATACAGATGTTCAGGAGGAGATTGATCTTCCGATACAGCGAATGCCACCACCACCACCACCACAGAGACCCGTAGTTGGTGTTGGGGTTGGGAGGAGACAACCCACTTTATCTCCTGCCTCAGTTGGAGTAATTTTAGGCTCTGGATCTTCCACTCCAACCTCATCCTGAGTACCTCCATGACCACCTACTGCTTCCAGAGGAAAAGTGGTGCCCTTTACCCATAAAAGGGGTAGAGGGAATCGATGATTGGGATTCCTATGATCTATCATTTTGATTTTATTATGTACTATTTAGTATCTAGATGCCTCATGATGATTCATCTCATGAGATACATTTATTTTGAGCTTTTGATGTGATTTTGTATCATCCTATCAGGAACATGTTTCGGAATTTTTAGTTTAGTGAAGATATGTGACCACTTGACATCTTATTTATTACTTGTATCATCATATTTATGTAACAATGTGTTTATTTGATGTTGTTGTTGCTTTATATGTTTTAAAAATTGAAAAAAAATGAGTATTTTTGTATTTTTTGTGGCCTTCCGACATTTTCCGATATTTTCCGCCGATATCGCCGAGAAGTTATATTCGAGACCCTCGCCGATACTTTCCCCGAGACGATATATGCAACATTGCACAACAGATCTATTCTCTTATTTATTAAAGAAATATAAGATGCACTTCCCAAGAAAAGAATAAAATAACATAAAATCTAGAAACAGTTTCTAGTGTCTAATATATTTGTAACATTTCCCCGACTGCATTAACAAGAACCACAAATGACTAAATCAAAATAAAACTGTGTCAACAGATACACATGAAAATAAAAAGAAGACACAAATTAAGCTAGAATCAAACCTCAGCCTTAAACGTTTTTGAAGCTTCCTCAAGTTGTTCAAAAAATTTCTCTCTTTGCTGAAGAGCTGAAAAACAGTACCAGTTTCCAGATTACAACAATAAAGAATATAGCTTGACTTTTAGCAGCAATTTGCACAAAAATTAAATAATTGTTGATATATCATTTGTGGAATTATCTGCGTTGAGTAAGTCATTAATCTATTACCCATATCCATGAGTATTAGTCGCAATTGACCAATTTCTCATAGATAATTGTTCTTAAAAAGATTTTCCTTCGGCAACAACCACAGTCCATAACCCATACCAAACCAGAAGGGATGTTTACATCAGACTATTCCTTCAAGAACATGAGGCTTTTGGAATGCCAAAACTCTAAACTGAAACATTGATTCTAACATTTAGTATTACATCGAAAAAAGCAACACAGAAAAAGGAGAATGCATCGTATGATCCACCCATAATTTTCTAAAGATAAAAGTTAGCACAATCTATTATTTAAAAAAATAAAAGACATAAGCATGATAAAAACAAATTCAAGCTCTTAAACAACTAAATAACAGAGAACTATAAAGTTTGAAATGATGGAAAATCAAGCATGTTGTAATGACCCATGACAAGACTAAGATAGATTTTGGTTGACTGTGCAGATTTACAAATTTCAACAAGTGCCTTGCCTATGCCTTAATACAGCTGCACTAACTCCTTAGAAGCTATAAGATCAAGTCTGGGCTAAACTTCTTGAGTCCTGCAGTTAAGATCTGAGTCTAGACTTCCATCAAACACATTATGAACAAGCTGCAGTAGGTTTCCTGTAGCATACTTCTCCTACCAAATCTTGCCTTCTCTGTGGTTTGAGTTGTAGATTTTTCAGGGTACTTTATGTAACATAAGCATATGGCATTTCACATGTAAAGAGGCATGTCACGAAGCATAATGAGCAGCAAACATATTATTTATTGGAATTTCAAATCAGACTTTCCAAATTTCTTTTAGAGACCCACGATGCAACATACACTGAATATTTCACACCTGAGAAGGCTGTAGATGATTGAGAGTTTGGCAGAGATAATATATCGTTTGAGAGTTTAGCAGAGATAATATATAATTTGTGGTAGCCAAATGACTGAGTTCTCCCCCTTAGCAATATGTTGGTTTTATGTCACGCCCTTCGTGAGAATAATAACAGTGATACTGGTGTATGTACTATACCATTACACAACAGACTTGCAGCATAAAATATATAAAGATAGCATTCATGTCCAGCCACTGATTTGGCACTCCAAACATCAAGAAGAGAGTATAAATGACTGCTTCTTTATCATAGCAGTATTTCCTCCCACAAGTAGCCTCAGCAAAATACGCCCCCTCTACAGCAACAGAATGGGTGTGACCAGCAGTAACAGCAATAAACCCCCACAGGAACCACGTTTTGCTTGAGGGAAAAGATGAAGAACTGCGCCTCCTCTTAGTCAGTAAAAGACAATAGCAACTACTGCATCCTTCAAGAAGATGATTGCCTATTCCCTAGTGCGCCCTCTCTGTAGCAGAACAACCTTCAACCCAAGTGTGCCCTCCAGCAAAGATGAGATTCTCCTTATACTCAACAAGCTGAGAGTTCCACTCTCCACAAGTGCGCCCCTCTTCTAACCTCCGCAATCTCAGCTCAAAATAAGAATCTGAATATGAAAACTCCATTACAAACCATGGTGACGAAGCTCAAGTGAGAAATCTGGTTGATCTCTCCATATTCAATCAACTATGGTAGATATGTTACACTACCTAAAGTGGTTCCTCTCCCTTAGGGTTTCGTCCAAGAGAAATCCAAGCTCAAGAGCTCTCTAGTTTTCGAAAATACAATGACAAGAATGAAGAGAATGAGCTCTCATGTCCTTTTTATAATTTCACTTTTCCCCTCTTTGTGAGTTTTCGACTTCCCTTGACACTTTCTCACTTTTAAATAATATAAAGTGACCATTTTCCTCCATTTAATTTCATCTTGACCCCCTTAGGCCCAACTTTACCTTTTCCGCCCAATTTATTATTAAAGTGACTTTTATAAAGCCATTAGGATAATTAAATATTAAATGTCACTTAAAAAAATGCTATTGGCCTAAGTGACATTAAATAACTAATTAATTCACTGGTATTCGACTATAGCCTACGGGAACTGGATAGGCTAATAAGTCATCTCTAGATCTCATACAGAAAGATACATAACAGTCCTCCCTTCCCGAGATTGCTTTCCCTCAAGCAACTGCAAATTGGGGTGTTGCATAATCTGTTCACCCTCCCAAGTAGCATCCTCCTTACTGGCATATGCCTCCACCTAACCAGAGACTCTTGGATCACCCTATTCCTCAATCGCCTCTCTCGAACACCTAAAATCTCCTCTGGGTCCTATATCAACTGCCCCTCCTCATCCAATGGAGGTAACTCTACTGAAGCTGTGACCTCCTGTCCCAATACCTTCTTAAGGCATGCCACATGGAATACATTGTGGATCTTGCTTCCCCCGGCAGCTCTAGCTCGTAGGCCACCTCTCCAACCCTCCAAACAACTCTGTAAGACCCGTAGAAATGAGGCTTCAATTTTTCTGCACCGCTTTTCCGAGATATTTTCTTCCCCTTTAAGCCCAACTCTAGAGAAAACGCACGGTCGTGTTTCGAATTTGAGCTACTTCTGGGAATTGAAAATTGAGAACATATTTGGATGTCCCATTTGTAGGCATGTGTGCACAGCAACTTTCGTGACGTTCCAAGCTATTTTCTCGCCCTTTAAGCCCAAGTCTAGCGAAAACGCACGGTCAATTTTCAACTTTGACCAACTTCTCGGAATTCAAATTTGAAAATAGATTTGGATGTCCCGTTGGTAGACAAGTGCACATGCCAACTTTCGTGACGTTCCGAGATATTTTCTTCCCCTTAAAGCCCAACTCTAGAGAAAACGCACGGTCGTGTTTCGAATTTGAGCTACTTCTCGGAATTGAAAATTGAGAACAGATTTGGATGTCCCATTTGTAGACATGTGTGCACAGCAACTTTCGTGACGTTCCAAGCTATTTTCTCGCCCTTTAAGCCCAAGTCTAGCGAAAACGCAGGGTCAATTTTCAACTTTGACCAACTTCTCGGAATTCAAATTTGAGAATAGATTTGGATGTCCCATTGGTAGACAAGTGTCCACACCAACTTTCATGACATTGCGAGCTATTTTCATCCCATTTAAGCCCAACTCTAGAGAAAACGCACTGTCACGTTTCATCTTTGACCAACTTCTCGGAATTGAAAATTGAGAATAGATTTGGATGTCCCATTTGTACACATGCGCGCATAGCAACTTTCATGACGTTACGAGCTAATTTCACTCCCTTTATTCCCAATTCTAGTGATAACCCATGGTGGCATTTCGACTTTGACCAACTTCTGGGAATTGAAATTTGAAAATAGATTTGGATGTCCCATTGGTAGACAAGCGTGCACGCCAACTTTCGTGACGTTCCGAGCTGTTTTCTGCCCCTTTAAGCCCAAGTCTAGCGAAAACGCACGGGTCGAGTTTCAACTTTGACGACCTTCTCGGAATTTAAATTTGAGAATAGATTTGGATGTCCCGTTGGGAGACAAGTGCGCACGCCAACTTTCCTGACGTTCAAAGATATTTTCTCGCCCTTTAAGCCCAAGTCTAGCGAAAACGCACGGTAAATTTTCAACTTTGACCAACTTCTCGGAATTGAAATTTGAGAGTAGATTTGGATGTCCCATTGGTAGACAAGCATCCACACCAACTTTCGTGACATTCCGAGCTATTTTCTTCCCATTTAAGCCCAACTCTAGAGAAAACGCACGGTCGCGTTTCATCTTTGACCAACTTCTCGGAATTGAAAATTGAGAATAGATTTGGATGTCCCATTTGTAGACATGCGCGCACAGCAACTTTCGTGACATTACGAGCTAATTTCACATCCTTTAAGACCAATTCTAGCGAAAACGCACGATCGAGTTTCAACTTTGATTAAATTCTTGGAATTGAAATTGGAGAATAGTTTTGGATGTCCCATTGGTAGACAAGCGTCCACACCAACGTTTGTGACGTTTCGAGCTATTTTCTCCCCGTTTAAGCCCAAGTCTAGCGAAAACCCACGGTCGAGTTTCGAATTTGACCAACTTCTCGGAATAGAAAATTGAGCATAGATTTGGATGTCCCGTTGGTAGACAAATGCGCATGCCAACTTTCGTGACATTCCGAGCTATTTTCTCACACTTTAAGTCTAAGTCTAGCGAAAACGCATGGGCGATTTTCAACTTTGACCAACTTCTCGGAATTTAAATTTGAGAATGAATTTGGATGTCACATTGGTAGACGAGCGTCCATGCCAACTTTCGTGATGTTCCGATCTATTTTCTCCCCCTTTAAGCCCAAGTCTATCGAAAACGCACGATCGAGTTTCAACTTTGACCAACTTCTTGGAATTTAAATTTGAGAATGGATTTGGATGTCCCATTTGTAGACATTCGCGCACAACAACTTTCGTGACATTACGAGCTAATTTCCCACCCTTTAAGCCCAAGTCTAGCGAAAACGCACGGTCGAGTTTCAACTTTGACCAACTTCTCGGAATTTAAGTTTGAGAATAGATTTGGATGTCCTGTTGGAAGACAAGTGCGCATGGCAACTTTCGTGACGTTCCAAGATATTTTCTCACCCTTCAAGCCCAAGTCTAGCGAAAACGCATGGTAAATTTTCAACTTTGACCAACTTCCCGGAATTGAAATTTGAGAGTAGATTTGGATGTCCCATTGGTAGAGAAGCATCCACACCAACTTTCGTGACATTCCGAGCTATTTTCTTCCCATTTAAGCCCAACTCTAGAGAAAACGCACGGTCGCGTTTCATCTTTGACCAACTTCTCGGAATTGAAAATTGAGAATAGATTTGGATGTCCCATTTGTAGTCATTTGCGCACAGCAACTTTCGTGACATTACGAGCTAATTTCACATCCTTTAAGCCCAATTCTAGCGAAAACGCACGATCGAGTTTCAACTTCGACCAACTTCTCGGAATTGTAATTTGAGAATGGATTTGGATGTCCCGATGGTAGATAAGTGCACACGCCAACTTTCGTGACGTTCCGAGCTATTTTCTCACCATTTAAGCCCAAGTCTAGCGAAAATGCACGGTCGATTTTCAACTTTGACCAACTTCTCGGAATATAAATTTGAGAATATATTTGGATGTCACATTGGTGGACGATCGTGACGAGCATGTCACGAAAGTTGGCATGCGTATTTGTCTACCAACGGGACATCCAAATCTATGCTCAATTTTTAATTCCGAGAAGTTGGTCAAATTCGAAACTCGACCATGCATTTTCGCTAGACATAGGCTTAAAGGGTGAGAAAATAGCTCGGAATGTCACGAAAGTTGGTGTGGATGCTTGTCTACCAATGGGACATCCAAAACTATTCTCAAATTTCAATTCTGAGAAGTTGGTCAAAGTCGAAATGCCACCATGGGTTATCACTAGACTTGGGAATAAAGGGAGTGAAATTAGCTCGTAACGTCATGAAAGTTGCTATGAGCGCATGTGTACAAATGGGACGCTTGTCTACCAATGGGACATCCAAATCTATTCTCAAATTTATATTCCGAGAAGTTGGTCAAAGTTGAAAATCGACCGTGCATTTTCGCTAGACTTGGGCTTAAAGGGTGAGAAAATAGCTCGGAACGTCACGAAAGTTGACGTGCGCATTTGTCTACCAACGAGACATCCAAATCTATACTCAATTTTAAATTAAGAGAAGTTGGTCAAATTTGAAACTCGCCCGTGCGTTTTCGGTAGAGTTGGGCTTAAAGGGGAAGAAAATAGCTCGGAACGTCACGAAAGTTGGCGTGGACGCTCGTCTACCAATGTGACATCCAAATCCATTCTCAAATTTAAATTCCGAGAAGTTCGTCAAAGTTCAAACTCGATCGTGCGTTTTCGCTAGACTTGGGCTTAAAGGGTGGGAAATTAGCTCGTAATGTCACGAAAGTTGTTGTGCGCGAATGTCTACAAATGGGACATCCAAATCCATTCTCAAATTTAAATTCCAAGAAGTTGGTCAAAGTTGAAACTCGATCGTGCGTTTTCGATAGACTTGTGCTTAAAGGGGGAGAAAATAGATCGGAACGTCATGAAAGTTGGCATGGACGCTCGTCTACCAATGTGACATCCAAATCTATTCTCAAATTTAAATTCCGAGAAGTTGGTCAA
>BSBM01000562.1:5000-192500 GCA_027924585.1 Larix kaempferi
GTTGAGCGTAGAGGGAATTTGAAACTATTCAGACATAGGGGAATGGCATTAAATGTAGCGGCATTGGTTCAAAGAAATCCGCACACCAACAAGATGTTAGTTATGATAAAATAAAAGATACCAGAAGCCGTCGCTTCAGGATTAGGAGTAGGAAAAGGGGCATCGACCTCCATACCAAAAAATTTTCCAAGCGCATTTGCACCTCCAAGAAAGGTGAATGCAAATCTAGTATATTTTTTGAAGGTGGCAAAGCATCCCTTGGAAACACTTGTAATTCCGAAGGAGATCCCTTTATGGGGAAATATGCTAGGGATTGTGAAAAGTTTGAAGTATGTGGACCATGACATCTCTAACAGAGCATTTTTCAGATTTCACCCCCAACAAAATATTTGAAGAGAAAGACCAATATGGATACACCAACTATTAAAATAGATCCATAATAGTGGGAAATAGGGTTGGAGCGCGTGGGTATACTGATTTTGCTAGAGATTCCACACATTGGCTAAAGTCTAGATATTAATAGTTGTATACAACTGTTGTTGAGTTGCGTACATGGAGGATTCTTGTTGTTTTACAAGGCAATGCCCATCTATAGCAAGCTCATTGTAGAGATAACAGGGCTACCAACAACAGGGGAGGACCCCCACATAGTTGATAAAAAGTAAGAAGTAGTACAAAGCGTTAACCGACAAGATGAAAGAAAATTATGGTATGCACAAAGCTTAGTGGGGGTTATATGTGGAAATTATCAACGCTAATACAGTAAGTTTTCGACACAAGTGTTGGCTTGCAATTTGTTTAGAAATAAATGCAAGGACTAGGTCACATCAAGGATTATAGCAACAACAAAGAAGTGCACAACAGGTGTAGAGCTAAATTGGGAAACATTATTATTCAATGAATTTTTAGAGGGTTGCATAAAGGCCCAAGAAAACACTTATCCTTTCATTATGCATGCTTATTGGTATTGATTGCATTGGTTGCATTGGGGGAGCTAGAGGATTTGTAGTTCCTGGATGTTGCACACTAGCCCTTTATGGTAGCTAAATATGCCAATTTGTGATATACCACCAAGAAGAGAAGGCAGATTGAAAACAATGTGACATTCTTGATCTATAACAAGACTATCCAGTATTTCATCAAGACAATGCCATACATTCAGCCGCAGGTGGTAGAAATGTACAAGGGAATTGCGTGCTTTAAGGCCAGGATGCACAATATGTATATTCAGGTAAGAAGAGATCTAGAAGCGATATGGATACGAATAATGTTCCCGCTGATTGTGCAAGATGTTAGAACAATTGTGATTCAAAATGAAGAGTGTCAGTCCCACATGAGGAATACGAAAAGCAAGATGAAGAACGAGATGAAGAATCTGGAGAAGAACTAGATGGAGAGAAAGATGAGGAATAATAAGACCGGAAAAAAAAAAGAGGAACAAGGAAAAGGTGTAGGTGACAATGCAGAGGAAAATTCACACGTTGTAGGAGAAAAGAGAAAGGAGAAAACCGAGGCAAGCTCATTAAAGCAAAAGAAGAAGAGAAAAGTGATAAAAGAGAAACTGGCCTAGTCACTAACATAAGACCACTTGGACAAGATTGGAAATAAATTCAAGGAAGTGGTAGAAGAACAATTGGATAAAGTGGCACAGAAGTAGGAAGAGATGAAAAGAATCATACAAGAGCAGTTAGTGGCACTACGTCAAGTTTTGGAAGCAACAAAAATAACAATAAGTACATTAGAGAAAGAGCATATAGAGAGTATGGGGCCCAAATAGATAGTCTCGTAGCTATAATTACATAAACCACACAAATAAGTATGAATATAACCCCGATAGCTTTGGATTTCCCTTCAACAAAATTGCAACCGAGCACACTAGCAGTAAGTTCAGTTGAGATGGTTTTATTACAGATGAAAACATATGTATTGCATACATTGTAGATATGTGTGACGTAGGAAATTTAATTGTGCACTGTCGCGAAATAATTTGAGTGGGATATGGAAACTATAGCTAATGGAATGCTTGAACAAGAGAATAATCAGTTGCACAAAGAGAAAGAGGAGGTCACGCAAGAGAAGGAAAAGTTGCAACAAGAAGTAGAGAGGATGTACAATGCAGTTCTGGAAGGTCAACTGAAGGTAGATATTCCAGTCGAAGAGTGACAAAAACAAGAGAAGCTATTTGTTAAAAATCAAATTAACACCCTTAAGAAGTGAAGGTTAGAAGCACATTTTACCATTTTTCCACAACAAGAAGACCGGAAATCATGAGAAATTGAGAGCTTTAATATCTCATATGACCACCACTTTTGCAAAGGAAGAAGTTTGTGAAGACAAAAGTTTATCTAAAGAGGACAATTCTAGGACCACTTAAAGGGGAAAAACCTTGTTTCTACAACTCTTGAAGTAGAAATAATACATGGCACATGTATTAATTGCCCTGAAAATTATGGAAAGTCAAAGTCAAATGCTGGAAAACCATGGAAAAGTGGGGTTTTTATGGAAAATAAAAGTTTGTGAAAAAGGTATTATCCCACATTGAAGTTTGATTCTCGAGTTCTCAAATCCCAATGATATAAAATAAAGGCATTTGGGGAAAAGTAAAATACAAAAGGTGAGAGTAAAGGCATGTTGGAAGATTGAAAGGTTCGAAATCTCATCTTCAACAAAAAGAACTTGGATGATCAAAGGAATGGATGGAGAAGGTTGGATCAAAGAAAAGGAGAAGGGATTCACCTCCAAATCAAGGTTGTAAGTATTTATTTTCCTCGATTCAATATGATGCAATTCAATTCCCCCCTGAAATTTGAGATTAAATTTATGTTTTAAATCTAGATTTGAATTCAAGTTTGTAGATATATTTCAAGTTTTGCAAAGTTTTCAAGTACTTAAAGATAGAGATAGAGGTAAGAACCTAGCGAGATGCTGCAAATGGAGGTATAAATGCCATGGATGCTCAAGCAAGGGGATCTTCTACAAATGGCTAGCTTCAAGAGGTATTTTACTGTCTTCCTCCCTTCTATTTTCTTGTAAATTACTTAGAAATATCAATGTAATGATTGATTATTGCATGTATATATTTCAATTGAATATCACCAATTCATAGTAAGGATAGATAAAATAGTAGACAAGTCCCTACACTAAAATCTATCAACACTAGTCAAGGATTCCATGCAAAGATTATGGACATGGAAGCAAGGACAACACCAAGTATTCCACTAGATGAAATAAAATGAAGGGAGGAAGCATCTAGTGTGGAAACAACAAACATTAAGACCCTAAAAGATAAGTGTGCATAGATGTGTGAGGAAAGCACACAAATTTGGATGCATCTCATTGAGAATGCAAAGTTGAAGGATATACAACATAAAGTGAAGGTTGTGTAGATAAGTGCACAAAAACTAAAAGACACAATGGGCACTCTACCAGCAGCTGAGAATATGACTGCACTGGGGGAACACGGAAAGAAGACGCTTGAAGCTACTAATATAAGAACCCATCAACAGGACATTGCACTGAAGTTAGAGCCCTTGTAGGAGGAAGCATGCAAATCGATAGAGCATCTTTTTGCAATGCAAGTAGGTGTGATGCAAACAATTCAAGCCACTAAGGAGAAGTTGAAGACACGAGTTTGACAACGCACATCATAGAAGGAATTGTAGAGAAGGAAACATAAACAAAGGAACAGATTGCGATTACAAAGGAAACAAATCAAAAGCTGAGGGAGATAGTGAAGGTAGTGCAACAAAAGGCCTGAAGTGATGTGAGTTAGAGAACACGTGTGGCTATCAATAGAAAAATTGGTGGCCAATATTTTGAAATGATAACATATTGACATCAAATATAGGAAGTCCAAAGAGGCAGCCAAGGTTAATCATGACAAAGAGGTCAAGGTAATTGGTAACCAAATATAAAAGAAGAAATAGCCTGAAGGCCAAAACACTTAAGTTTTTTTGTTGTTGTTGTTCTTGCTTTGTGATATAGAATTTGTTTTGAGTATATACCGTCGAGATGCAGAGTGAAAGGGTAATCCTAAGGTGCATAGTATTGAAGCAAGGAAAACTGTATAGAATACATAATCGCCATAAGCCAAGATTCGATGTAGCTACGATGCAAAGAGCAATGGCACCACCAAAAAGAAGGAATGACAATATGGATGGAAACCTAATGAGAATATTTGAGTGATGGTTGGAACTCTTCTCATAGCAATGATCATGACAACATGACTAGAGGGGCGGCCTCTAGTTCGAAAGGTGTTATGCGATAGTAGACAAACTATTGAGTTGAAGAATTTTGATTAAATAAGTATGAGCAGTAGATGAAGTTTCTTGGGATGAGCAACACATGAGTGTTGGGGTCCTATTGGAGTGGGATTTTGGACCTAGCTTGGAAGTAACGCACCATAAATGAACTGTGTGACAACTCAGCAAATGAACCAAAGTATGCAAAAAAACAAAGTAGTTAGAAGTTAGTTTGGCATTTGCGTCCACTATGCAACAAGATCATCCCATGTTGCGATGTATAAATATGTAAGGGATCTAAGGGTGAAGGGTTTCTTTTTTTATTTAGAGTCATACTTTGGGTAATTGATGAATAGTTTGTGTGGGGTTAATGTTTAATTGTTGTTCACCATTCATCAACAGCTGCTATGCATGTTATTGTAATTTTTATTTTGCTATGTAATGTTGGGTAGTTTGGAGCACTGCACAGGTTATCTAAGACTCTTCCTATTGATAATATGAATGAAGTGAGCTTGTTCTGAAGCCTACTGACTCTATGTTAAATATGATGAATGTTATGCCTGACATTCACATGGATGCTTTGTTTATGTTACTGTTGTGAATGAGTAATCATATTCTATGAGTGAGCTATATGTTTTGCGCAATAAATGAATGAATGGTTAGATAAGTCACACGAATGTTCATGTCTCTTCAGCTCTGTGTAAGCCTGGTTCCTGTGTTCCCCCTGGATACCTATGGTCAGACTTCATCTACTCGCACGTGATGGTGAAAGAGTGAGTGTCTTGGGTTTTGTTGGTGAATTTATGTTGAAATTTGGATCTTCCCTCTACGCACCAACAAGATTAATAGTGAAATAGGGAACTAGACAATTCCTAAAACACCATGGGTAGAAAGGATTTGTCGTCTTTTTGAGACTATGACTGTTGAGGATTAAAGTCACATTCTCAAAGAGTTCCCTAGGTATAACCACACTAAATCACAGTTTCATAATCTTTGCTACAATACATACCTCCCTAACCATGGTGACATAGGAATGCTTCTTTCTAATATTTTTGAGCATCAAAAGAAAATTTTACAATAAACCAAGTAATTCATTTATTTACTCTTAAGGTCCCATATATTAAAGTTAATTTCCCTAAACCATCATCATTTGATATATATAGAGAGAATTTAATGAAGAATTATATAAATTTTGAAATCTTAATTAAATAGGTTATAAATATTTTATTACTTAATAAAAAAATATACAAATTTAGAGATGACATCTTAATTACAAATAAATATAAATAAAAATAGAAAAATATCAAGAATATTTACATTAATAACAAACCACCTCAAAATATTAATAATATAATCATAAATATTCAAAGGGTCTCATGGGATTCTGTAGACCCTAATCCACTCCATCTCTCGTGACATTCTCGAGACACTATTCTTAATATTTTAGAAAATTGTTATTATGATAAATGAAAAACATATATTTATAACATAATTTCATGTTCCCCAAATTTTTCATTGGATCATGAGGGGAACATAAGAGGTTGTGGGACACACATATGGCAATATTCCCCACTACACTTGGCATCATTCTCTCACCAATTCGAGTCCAAGGTGAAGGGTAACGTACTTGGGGGACTTGAAGAGGAATTATTCATGGCATGAATCTAGGAAGGTTGAATTGGAGTGGAAGAGTAACTCTCATGAAAGAGGAAGATGCATCATAGAGAACTTGTGACACTTGTAGCTAGAGTCACGGGAATCTATGAAAACAATAATGGATAATCTATGAAAAATATGACAAATTAAGACTTGATTGAATACCTATGAGACACCTGACATATCAAGGCTAGAAATAGCCACCAAGAGGGCACATAGGGGGAGTTATGGCAATCCACGATTCCCCATTCGAATTGGGGGAAGAGAAATGCAAGAAAGAAGTGGACAAGTGTCTTCTATGAAAATATCCCCCTAAATCGAGTTGAGTGAAGACTCTTGGAGGGAATTCAAGCTATGGATTCCATTGGAGGTTAATCAAAGAGGAGGATCACAAAGGATAGAATATTTTTTTCATTTCTCATTTTCACTTTTGGAGAGTTTATCTTGTCCTTGCACAGTGGATGTTCATCCTCCCTTCCTTAAACCAAATTAGTGGGTGAATGATTCCTATCAAAGATGGTTTAAGGAGAGGCCATTCATACCTCTCAAAATAGCTTCATGGATATTTTTTGATGCAGGTTCAATCCCCCTTTGAGTTCAACTCCATGTTCTCTCTTCTTTCCCTGCTATCATTCTCTCAACACTCTCTCAATATTCATGTACAAGTGTGATAGCGCACTCCTAGATGCATATAGTTTATGGAAGACTGATATTTTGATTATATGGACATTTTTTCTACTACATATCTCTATAATTAACTTATAATAAGAGACTAAACTCGAAATACTAATCATTTCATGTAATAGTTACAAGTAATTCGAGCTAGTTTCCTCATTGTATTCTCATGGTGTTTTTGGAATGACTTTTATAAGTTTAATATAATTTTTTTATGAGGTTTAACTTATCATTTGAGCTTCATATGGAGTAAAATGTATTACCAAAATTTTGTGTGCAGAACCTTGAATTCTTACTAAATATTCTACCATAAAATCATTATCCCTTGTTCACCATTTTCTTATAAATTCTATACCATAAAAGCTGTTGTTTTTTGGAAGATATAGCATACCCTAAAACCTAATGTAATTTTGAATATATGTTTTCCTTGTGGTCCTCTAACAAATGTAAGTCTTAGATAAAAAATTAGGGAAGTCCGTACAGCATTTGGAAGGCCAAATAGTCGCTAACCTAATGGGGTTTTCAACCAATGAATTTGACTAGTTTTATTCTCCTTCCTTCCTCCTTAAATGTTGAAGACCATGAATTCTTATAGAAGGTCTATAAGGGTCTACCAGATGCATTAGCATGTCCTATTTCCTCCCAATTCCCTCCCTATACAATTTGAAATTATTTGGAGGCTTTTGGATCAACT
The DNA here is from genome assembly GCA_027924585.1 of Larix kaempferi. Taxonomy (NCBI): domain Eukaryota; kingdom Viridiplantae; phylum Streptophyta; class Pinopsida; order Pinales; family Pinaceae; genus Larix; species Larix kaempferi. Next base: position 12,267 of record BSBM01000562.1, read on the forward strand.
TGATTTCACTTATCCAAAGTTCAAAATTTGGTCCAAATTGAGTGATTTTTCATATTAGCCATATTACAGTGGTATCCGAGCATGGTACTTGCACTAAGATCATCCATTGAAGAATAATTTTCATCCATGTCTTACTATTATGATGAGTCCTATGAGTATAGTTCTTATGATCAATATCAAGACGATTGTGAGCAATATGAAGAAGAATGTCAATGCTATGAGGAAGAGGTGCCATCATGCAACACTTCTTACAATTTCATAAGAAATGATGGTTATTCTTACGACCCTATGTATGTTGACGATGAATGTGTCATACCACCAAAGGCTAATCCTGTGAATGACTTAGAAATATTGATAGAAACATGTAAAACTTTGCCTCAGCAATATCAGGCATATCTTGCTTTCATGAGAAAGACAAAGAAGGTCATTATTTTTGGAGACTTTGTCGATTGGGTGTTTGGATATAGGCCCAAGAATGGAGATGTGGATTTAGTGAATAAATTTCTATTCCCTTCTTTCAAAATACCTTGGAGAGAAAATCATATATGTTTGAGTGAAAAGGAGCAGTGAAATGAGGAGACCCACGAGTGACCTAGTTATGAAGGTGGTGAGCAGAAGAAGAATTATATGAAGAGGATCGAAAGTAACTCCCAAGTGACTCTGAAAAAAGATGAAGAAACCTCACTTGAGCATGAATAATATTTCATTGAAAATATTGAATATCATTCCGAGACACATTCTACTTTGGACATGGATGAAAGAGAATCTACTAATAGATGATTGAACTGTGAAGGAGTATCTACTAATGGGTTCTCACACATCTATTTTGGTGACATAGAGATCACTTTTGAAGGTGTTTCTGCAATACAAATTCAATTGAGCATGGAGATGAACACCTTGTAGCAGTTGAAGAAGAACCAAGATCAACTTCCCCATCACCACTTGAGCTTCATGTTCTTGCTCCAAGCAAAAAGGAAGAAGAAGAGGAGGTTCATTTGCAAGAACCTCATTTTCTTGTAGGGTCCTATAATATGGATGAAAAGAATATTCAATAGGCCCTGAAGAATCTTCATGACACACATGCATTGGTTTGGAAATGTTTTTGGTGTGGAGGAGAAATCTCCTGCGAAGACATGGAGAAAACCGAGAAGGCAATATTGGACACCAAATGTAATTTTTTGAATTTGCTCTCTGATAGGGATTAGTTAATTGAGCGTCTTGGTTTGTATCATGGAATAACCTTGAAGGATGTAGAAGAGAATGAAAATCTCTCAAATGAGTTGGATTCCACCCAAAATTCACTCCAAAAATCTATGGTGCAGATTGAGCAAATTCAAGAGAGTTTGCAAAGGTCCTCTACACTCTCCTACATATCAGACAATCATTCAATGGATGAAATCCTTTATGTTACAAATGAGGAACCTCATGTGATGGTGGAATATTAGGTACATGATCATATTGAGGTGATTGAAGAGGCTACAATCAAACAAGAAGGAATCGTAGCACTTGTTCTTGTTCATAGGGATTATGAGTTGCCTCATGGTGAGATTTGTAGAGCCTTGGAGGAGGCACATGATCTCACAATAGTTGGACCATCCAATGATGGAGAATATGTATTCCAAAGTTTGATGGGTAATATTTTCAAAGAGGTAAGGCTGGTTCACAATTATTCATCCCCTAATTCGTTTTCAACCACATCAATTGGGGATGAATTATGGGTGAAAGGGTTCTTTCTGATGGTGCCATATGAGGAGTATGAAAGTCCTATCTCTCCTTTTGATGATGACATTATCAGAGCACATTCGTATTTACATTTGCAGAAGAATCCTTTGTTACCTTATGATGGTACAAATCTACAAGGATGCACCTATGATGTTCACTTGAGTCACTTGAAGACTCATGATTTTCCTTGCTCCTTGCTTGGTTGATTTGAGGTTAGACGAACTTTCTCCAATAAATGGGTGAAGAGATTTATGATCGGAGAACATTGTTATTGGAAGAAACATCCTTTCTTATTTCTTTATGATACACATACTCATGGATCCACATATGGTAATCCTTTGAGCCCCTTCAAGGATCATTGTTTTCTTTGTTCATTACTTGGTTCAGATTTTAGTGGGGGTTCTTCATTCACTTCTTGGATGAAAGAAGATATGGAAGATTATTTTGATGCATATTACATACTTTTGGAGAAGCATTATAGGACATGGGATCCTCACTTATTTCATTGGAGAAGATTTTATTTTTCACTTGATGCTTGTATGCACTTCACAAATGGTGATCTACTTACTTGGACGTACAAGCACTTTCATGATTCTTTGATGAGGCACCTCCTTGATGTAAATTTGTATGATGTTGTTATGTACTTTGATGATCTATATTTTGGAAGTATGATGTTTGGAAGGATGCATACAAGGAATGAGATCCAATATTTCTCTTTCCTGATGGTATGGGTTGGAGATCACTCCTAATTGTTGGAGTGCAATACAAGCAATGGGACCCTGAGATCATTTTTTAATCTCATTCATTTCAATTTCGAGGGAAGCAAGCAGTATGGGAGATTGAGTCACCACTTGAAAAGGTGATTGTAATCAGAGTAGTGCAGCAGCAAGCATGGTGCTTCCTCTCTGAAATTTTCATGGAATCTTGAAGACTCAAAGTTTGGCAAAGGTGTGGCAACTTGAAAGTTCAAAAAGGGTTTCTAAAATATGAAAGAGGTAAAGATTAATTGTGCAAATTTTGTTTCGATGGATTTAATTAATCTTTTGGTGTTTAGTGATGATATCATATGAGATATCAATATGAAAAAGAAATTCCCCATCTCTTTAGTTATGGAAATACACAATTGCAGTACATGAGTGCTATTACTCAATGTTTTGGAAGGAAAGTTTTGGAAGTAAATTTTTGGAAGGAAAGAAGGTTCTTCAACATCCATGTTTGAAATTGATTGAGGACAAGAAATATTGGGAGGGGAGGATTTTTCACATCCCCAAATTTTGAATTGGATCATGAGGGAACATAATAGGTTGTGGGACCCACATGTCACAAGATTCCCCACTACACTTGGCATCATTCTCTCACCAATTTGAGTCCAAGGTGGAGGGTAACGTACTTGGGGGATTTGAACAGGCATTATTCATGGCATGAATATAGGAAGTTTGAATTCGAGTGGAAGAGTAACTCCCATGGAGGAGGAATATGAATCATAGAGAAGTTGTGACACTTGTAGCTAGATTCTCGGGCATCTATGACAACAATGATGGAGAATCTATGAAAAATATGACAAATTTAGTCATGATTGCATACCTATGACACATTTGACATATCATAGCAAAACATATCCACCAAGAGGGTGCATAGGGGGATTTATTGTTTGTCAATATTCCCCATTTGAATTAGGGGAAGAGGAATGCAAGAAAGAAGTGGACAAGTGTCTTATATGAGAATATATCCCTAACTCGAGTTGAGTGAAGACTCTTGGAGGGAATTTGAGCTATGGATTCCGTTAGAGGTTAATAAAAGAGGAGGATAAAAAAGGAGAATAGCTTTTGGTCATTTATCATTTTCACTTTTGGAGAGCTTAGCTTGTCCCTGCATGGTGGATGTTCATCCTCCCTCCCTTAGAACCATTCTCATGGATGAAATATTCCTATCCAAGTTGGTGAAATGAGAGGCCATTCATACCTATCAACATAGCTTCATGGAGATGTTTTGATGCAAGTTGAAGCCCCCTTTGAGTTCGATTCCATGTTTTCTCTTCTTTCTCTACTATCATTCTCTCAACACTCTCTCAATATTCATGTACAAGTGTGATAGCGCACTCCTAGTTGCATATAGTTTATGGAAGTTGACTGGTATTTTGATTATATGGCCATGTTATTTGTTGCATATATCTATAATGAACTGATCATGAGATCCACAACTCGAAATACCAAGCATTTCTTATAATAGTTCCAAGTAATATCAAGATTCGAGCTAGTTTCATTATTGTATTCTCATGGTGTTTTTGGAATGACTTGTATCAGTTTAATATCAGACATTTTTTGAGGTTTAACTTATGATTCAAGCTGCATATGGAGTAAAACAGATGAAAAAAAAATTGTGTGCAAAACCTTGAATTCTTACTAAAGATTGTGTCATAAAATCATTGTCCCTTGTTCACCATTTTCACATAAATTCTATACCATACAAGCTGCTTTTGTTTGGAAGATCTAGCATACCCTGAAATTCAAGATGCAATGCTACATATGTGTTTTCCTTGAGGTCCTCTAATAGAGACAAGTCTCATATAAAAAATTAGGGTAGGCCATATGGTGTTTGGAAGGCCAAATAGTCGCTAACCTAGTGGGGTTTTCAACCAATGAATTTGACTAGTTTTATTCCCCTTCCTTCCTCCTTGAAATTTGCAGACCATGAATGCTTCTAGCATGTGTCTAAGGGTCTAAGGGATGCATTAGGGTGTCCTAAGTCCTCTCAAATCCCTCCCTATACAATTTGGAAACATTTTGAGGTTTTTGGAGTAGCTTGAGTTCACCTATCCAAACTTCGAAATTTGTTCCAAATTGAGTGATTTTTCATATTAGAGATATTACATTGGCATTAGAGCATGGTCCTTGCACATGTGCATTAAGATTATCCATTGAAAAAAAGTTGCAGCCATGTCTTACTATTATGATCCCTCCTATGAGTACAATGCTTAAGATGAGTATGAAGATGATTGTCAGCAATATGAAGAAGAATGTGAATGGTATGAGGAAGAGGTTCCAATTTGTATTTAACTTTTTCAAAGATATAAATGTGTATCAAAATTTCATATTTATGTCACTAAATTTATTCCAAATTAATATGTATATGAGATATACAAAGAATAATGAACACCCACGAAAATGATTTATTCAGCTCATACTTATCTTTAAGAACAATTTAATAACATCAGCGTTTCCTATTATAGACTAATTAGAAGGCTAATGGATATCAAAATGAGCTGGCCTGGTAAACCAGACTGGCTAATGGGGTATATCTTGAAAATTAGTTGAGTCGCTCCGGTGAAAGCCGTGGAAGGTACGAACAAACATAGTTGGAGCATTTCCACCATGAAAGGCCTCAAGGGGTTGAAAAGATTGGTCCACTGCTGTGGGATCAACAAGCTCACATTCAACTTCTAGGCCAGGCAGCACGACGTCATCCCAAGCTTTGCGAGTCAATAATCTTCCCCCAAGCCTTTCCACCACTCGCAATTTATAGATATTGAAAGCCGCATGTAGTCTCTCATTGAAAAAATAAATCCACAACTGTTTCTCACCTTGCTCGTCGTATTCCACACACCAAGTCCATCTGATAAAAATATCATTGGGCGCTAACATCCGTGCAGCTTTAAACCAGCGTTTATTCAACGAATCATATCTTAGTATGTGGAAATGGATGCCGCTGTAAGCCACAAGTAAAACATCTTTCTCAACATTATAAGTGCCCCTAATGTCAGATACGACCCTGCTACTGCTCCATGCGCCTCTCGTATTCAGGTCCAAAAAAAGAACGTTCTCTGTGTAAGACTCTGCCCCAAAAAAATACAGTCTGTTTCCCACATCCACAAAAATTGACTGGGGAGAGTAGGAGTTATATGGAAACTGTTCGTTTGGTGCCCTATCACTTATTTGTTCCCATGTAGGTATCTCTCTTACCTCAAAATTATTCTCTAAATATTCATCCAAATCACGCACTTCGCGACATCTGCGATATACAAAAAGGTCACCTGCAGCTCGGCCCGATCTGCATATATGCCACTTAAGATAATGATGATTTTCACTTGTAAATACTTCCTTCCATTGCCATAAACCTCCGCCAACGTCCAATGCAATAATTCTGATGCGAAGATTATCGTCACCCATGCGTTGAACAAGATACAGCGTTCCGTCAACGGCTCCTAAAACAAGTCCGTCAAGGTAACTTGTGTGTGTGTACAGCCCTCTTCCACTAATGGGGACAACGTTTCTCCATTGTCCATCGAAAAGTTTCACCATGCAGGCAGGTTCTATGTAGTGATTCTGCCTGTAAAATTCAAAACGTAACTAAATACATCAATAAAAATAAAATCGATCGCATGATCACAGAAGAATCTCGAGTCCATTTAATACGAATTCTCTAAAACCTATTATTCTCTAAAATGACCTCTGAGTACCTGTCTTCATATATATGATAGTACTCCAGTGCAACACGGCATTTCAGTGGTTGCTTCAAACGGGTTGATCTAGCCATGAGTTCTCCGTGAATAGGGTCTAATATGTTCCCGCCTTGAACTCCAATTGCGTCGAATGTGTTCTTCCAGGCTTCGCTCAAGGCCAAGAGAAGGGGACGAGTGTGCCATGGCAAGAGGGGGATTATCTCATTGTTCACAATCTGATCAAGAATATCAGGGATCAGGGAAGAATTGGCCATGGCGATGGAATGGCGATCCTTGCACCTCGGCTCTCTATTGATTTATATACAAAATATGTTTCTAGGTTATCCCTTAGTATTATCCTTGCACGATGTCTCTTCATCTTCTTCCCGCCTGAGATCTTATAGCGCAGCCCGCTTCTGTATCTTAAAAAATATTAACATTTCCTTGGATGGGGTGGAAGGTCCCAAGGATAGCATGAAGGAGACCCCATACATGTGAGCCATGTAGAGGACCTCTCATCGTATACATGCCCACATATGTGCCTTAAGGTATGGAAGTGGGATGGGGCAACTAGCAAACCTCCCCCCGTCAACTTAGTATGCCAGATAAGAAGATCACTCTTAGTAGAATGATGTTGCAAGGAGATAAAGAGATGGTAATCAAGTTCGAACCTCACCTCTAGTATGATGCCATAGAGCTAGTATGAAAATAAATGAGCCACGATGAAGGTGGGGGAGGTCATCATGTAAGATTTTAAGGGAGCTTGGACCTTGTTCATTGCTACGATGGAGGACGAAAGGCAGTTTCTATAAATGCTTGTGGCGGATTCATTCCAGTCATCGGGACATCGAGACTCTTTGAGGAATATATTCACTCTGGAACATAGTCCAAAATCTCCTTACATAGATTTTATCAAGGAGAACAACCTATCTTTCCAATAGTAAAAGGAAATTGCCCCCTGTGAGAGTCGGCTTTTCAGGAGTGTGGACATTTATGTTATTTTCACCCTTTCAGGTGTGGTGATAGTGAACCCAATTTAATTGGTGGGAAAGGGTTGAACCAAGAAGAATATGATAGGTGCTTTTCTTTAACTTTCTGTGGTTTGGTTGTAAAGATCGAAGTAGTCTGAATATGACTAGATGGGACAAAATTGATTTACCTGATAAAAGTGGTGGATGGGGTATAAAAAACATTGTCTTTTTTAGTATGACACTTAGACACAAGAGTTTATGGAGAGGCATTTTTGGTTCAACTATCTGGTCTAAAGTGATGAAAGCTAAATATATAAAAGGAGAGATAGTAAAATGGATCAGAAAATCCAAAGAAAAAATCTAGAGGAGTTTCTTCCATTTGAAATAGTTTTCTGAGAGTTTACAACTGGCTAGAAGTTGATCTATATTGGCGAGTTGGTAATGGTAAGGATATTATGATTGGCATTGACCTAATCTTGGGATTGGATGAGAACTACAAACTTTCTGATGATATTCTGAATTTTTTAAAGGATTTTGATCTTATTACTCTGGATAAAATAAAAAAGAACAAGGAAAAGAATTCACAAGATAATTATTGGTTAAATTCAAAATTCAAAGGACCTGGGTTTCACAGGGATGGCAGCCTTTGAATGGAATAAATATATAAGAATGCTAAATTTAGATGGCTCCAAAATCACAAAGGAAAGGGACCAACTCATTTGGAATGGCAACCCTACCACGGGGATGATGACAATGAAGTCTGCATATAGTGCAGTGATAAAAAACAATTGTATATTCCCTCAACAATGGTGGTATAAGCTTATGGAAGTGGTTGATTCCTGTGAAACTTAAGTGTTTTATGTGGTTTGTTCTTCAAATAAAGTTAAAAACATGGGATAATCTAATGATTAGAGGATGGCATGGGCCAAATGTGTGTATGTTATGCAGAAATAGTTCAGAATCTACAAATAATCTATTTGTGGAGTGCTCTTTACCAAGAATATTTGGAACTTGTGTCTTTCCTCTCTGAAGATCAAGCAAAGTTGGGAGTATGAGCCATTTGATATTGGTACACTCCATTGGTTCAGAAGATGAAAAAATCATTCAACTATCCCAGTTTGGATTTCCTGGATCATTTAGCATACTACGAATAAATTTATTTTTTAGAATAAGGTTCCGTGTGTGTAGACTACTGTTGTTTAGATTCTAAAATTACATAATGACTACTGTCACAAGAAGGATTCTACACAGTTAAATAAAATGATCATATTCATTCCACAGTTTACTGTCCCTATAGCATATTTCGATGGAGTAGCAACAAATGGATTATGTGCGGCTGGAGGTGTGATCTATTTATCTCATGATCGAATTTTTACTGTGAGATTAAATTGTTGTAATCATTCCAATATGAAATAAGAACTTCTTGCACTCTAGTGTGTCCTAAAAGTGGCTCATATTTTTGGACTGGGGGATCTTAGGGTTTTTGGAGACTCTAGGGTAACCATTAAATGGGCTTCTGGTGAATACAGGTTAAAATTTAAATCTCTTTCTCACTGGTGCAATAGGATATTGGCATAAATTAAAGTCTTCAATTCTATATCATTTGAACACATATACAGAGAACACAACTCCTTGATAGATAAACTATCAAAGAAAGCGATGGATGGCGAGGAGGGAGTAATTGTTTGGGAAGAAACTCATGGACTTCACATCTATGATTATGGAGCTACTGGGATTTTTTTATTTTTGATCTTCCCTTGGATTTTTGCAAGAGGTCATGCTTCTTGATATATCTCTTCCATTTTGAATGTTTTACTTTTGAATGTAATATTGTGAAGACTGAGCATTAAAATGCTCTGCAGACTTTAAGTATATCAATAGCATGGGGCATGTGCAAGCTAATGAGGGTCACTTTTGGCGCGTTAGATGCAATAAAAAAATGAAAAATCAGGCATCCCTCGACTTACTTGGTTTTTTTGACATTCTTACATAAGATATCTTGCATCGAGTAAAAAAGATGAACATAAGAAATTGAGTCACATCTCCGAATATATAAGTTTTAAGTATTGAAATTTACATAACTATGTCAAATTTCATGTTTTCTAAGAGTCACTTTTTTTATTTTTTTGGTAAATTATAAGGTATATAATTTTGTGGGTGCAACCTTTCAATGCCTAAATGACAGTTTCGGAATACAAAAATTGATATACATGTATAGAACCCGTAGCACTAGTGCAGCGCTATTTTTCCAAAATAAAATGTTTAATCTTTAAATTTTTATTTAATTATGTAAGTGATCAAACCTCGAGAGTGATACGTCAAATGTGGGTGTAGCCTTTGAAGGTCTTAATGCAGTTATTTCAACTTGGATTTTTTATAGCATGTAGAGGATGGTATCTTATAGTGCATAATACAATTTTTTTTTTAAATGGTTGTGAAATGAAAAAGTTACGGAATAAATACTAACAGTATGTTATTTGACCAACAGAGTGACGAAACAAGAAAATTAGGAAATAAATAGAAAATCTCAATATTTTTCTTTTTTAATTACATATTTGGAATCTGGATAAAAAATTCTATCTATGCCTAAAATTAATTTGTCAATAGTGGTCATGTATGTCATGCTATAGAGAGCAGTGAAAAACATGCATATTTAGGTGCAGAATTGCACCTAAAGGGTCCCTCAACTTCGTGCACAAACCCTATGGGTTTTTTTTTTTCCGATGAAAAAAAAAAGATATATAGAAAATGAGTAAACCATTAAATAACAATAAACAACAATCTTTGACAATAATGGAACCATTAAAACAATGCTTAACTGTAAGAAAGGTGTTGGAAAATATGTAATTAATGAGCTGATCGTGTATCAGAACTGCGCGAGTTCTGTCAGTCATCTTGTCAGCCATTTTGTGTCAGCGTCAGTCTGTTAGTGAGTTCGGAGCCAATCCGGTGCACGTCTTGTTTGTATTTACTTCACTGCGTTAATAGTTCGCAAGTCAAAATCTTAGGTAAGAATTAAATTATGTGTTTAATGCATTTCTGCAGCTTCCAAGTGAAGCGATCCTAAGTCAATTGATAGGAAACTCTATAAGTGGAAACTCATATTTTGAAACTCAGAGAGTGATGTGAAGAGGAGAAGAATAGAAGTGAAGATCCATGAAGTTTGTATCAAGAGCCCAAGCTCTGTGAACGTAAAATATCGCAGTGAAACTCATTTCCATGTATTAAGGAGCTGCACATTTTACTATGGTAAATATATAAGTCTATGTTTTATGTTTCATACTCAAGAATGTTGTATGTTGCAAGTCGCACCTCATCTCCAAATTTACTCATGTGAATATTGTTTACATTTACCCGCAGTAAAAGAAATCAAGATTTACAAATAGTTAACCGCAGTGAAAGTACTAAATTAATAAGGAGTAACTTCACATTAGATGTTTTAGTTGTTATGTCTTAATGAAATATATTTCATGAAAAAGTTTGTTTAAGTGATATGCGAAGTATTTGAGAAGTTCGTGAAGTAGAGTATTGCGAAGTGAACTTTGCATTACTACAAAGTTACTTGCCACGAAGTGAAAAGTCAAAATTGCGTAGTTACTTGCCGCAAAGTGAAAAGTCGAAATCGTGCAGTTACTTGCCACGAAGTGAAAAGTTGAAATCGCGCAGTTACTTGCCGCGAAGTAAAAGTTGATAACACGCAGTTAAAACTGCCTAGTTAATTCTTAGTCAGGAAAGTGTTCCATGAAGTAAAATTTGGGATTCTCTATTATATGGTCCGTGAAGTCTGAAGAGAAAAAAAAGAAGGTATTCATCTACCATGCAGTTAGATCTTATTTACTGCGCGATGTGTTTTCCCCTTGATCTGGTTTCAGAGCCTAGTTTACAGAAAGTAAGAATTCTATCTATAGGGGAATAGTGAAGGCTTCCACTTCGAGTAATTTGCAAACTCCAATATATTCTGGTAAAAATTATGAATATTGGTCTCTAACTATTAAAGCTTTGTTTAGAGGTCAAGATGTATGGGAAATAGTCCAGCAAGGCTATGAAGAACTAATAGATCTAGTAGCTTATAACAATCTCACACAAGCTGAGAAGGATGTCCTAAGAGAACAGAGGAAGATAGATGGAAATGCGTTGTTCCACATACATCACGCGACACATGAATCCATACTCCCAAGAGTAGCAGCATCGCAGTCAGCTAAGGAAGCATGGGACATGCTAGAAACAACATATCAAGGTTTGAACAAGGTAAAGACTGTGAAACTTCAAATTCTTAGAAGAGATTTTGAATCTTTGTCCATGAAAAATACAAAGTCACTAAACTCATTTTATACTCGTGTAATTGGTTTGGTTAATCAAATAAAGTCTCATGGAGAAACTCTAGGTGACCAAAGAGTTGTTGAAAAAGTTTTTAGAGTTATGCCAAAGAAATTTGAATATTTGGTTGTAACCCTGGAGGAAAACAAAGATTTGTCCACATTTACTATTGATGAGTTGCAAGCCTCATTACTCAATCATGAACATAGAATCAACGGTTCAGAAACATCGCTGGAAGGTGCATTCCCAACATAGTCATCCATAAGTCATGGAAGAGGCAGAGGAAGATTAAACTCTAGAGGAAGAGGACAAAGTTCATTCAGAGGAGGTCGCAGCAGGATTCCTGCACAAGTCGCTGGAAGAGGCTAGAATCAGACCACCAATCAGCCAAGTGGGAAAATGTATGATAAATCGAAGATTCAATGTTATTACTGTATGAGGTATGGACACTTCGCATATGAATGCAAGAAGAAGCAGTATGACCAAGGAAAGCAAGGCGAAGCTCAGTCAGCAACAACAGCACTTCGAACAACTCATTGTTCTTAGCATATGCATCTCTGCTGGAATGCAATGTTGTCCAAGAAAGTCCAGATGACATATGGAATTTAGACTCAGGCTGTAGCAATCATTCCAAACATATGTAATTTAGACTGGTAATTTAAATCAATTTTCTAGTCTAGATAAATCATTCCAAACATATGTAACACTTGGAAATAATTTTCAAGTCACTGTTTTGGGTAAGGGTACTGTAGATATTCTAACCAAACAGGGTGAGCATAAATATATGTTTGATGTGTATTATGTTCAAGGTTTGAAGCATAATTTGATGAGCACTAGAAAACTGATGGAAAAATGTTAAAGAATCCATATTATAGGAAAGCGTTATCTGATCAAAGATAGATATTCAAGCAATCAATTAATAACATAGGTGAAGATGAAAAGCAATTGCTTGTTTCCTTTGAGGATAAGGCAAAACATAAAAGGAAAGACAACTGAAGTTATTCATGAAAGACAGAATGAAAATTCTGGAACTCCGCTTAAAGCAGAAAGCAAAGGAGCAGACATTCACTGCGCAGCGGAAGGAAAAGATAGCGCAATGCAAGTTGCGTTTCAGACAGAAGTAAAGGATGAATCCTGGTTATGGCATTTCAGATTTGGACATCTGAATTTTTGTGGGTTGAAGCTACTGCACATGAAGGATATGCTAAAAGGATTTCCATTGATTGAAAATCCAGAGAGAATTTATGAAGGTTGTATCTTTGGCAAACAACACAGAGATACTTTTCAAGTCGGAAAGTCATACAGAGCTTGTGCACCACTTGAAATCGTGCACTCTAATATTTGTGGACCGATGCAAACACCGTCCATGGGAGGATGCACTTATCTTCTCATATTTATTGATGATTTCACAAGAAAAACCTAGGTATATTTTCTAAAACATAAATTTGATGCGCTTAGTTGTTTTCAGTAGTTCAAGGAACTTGTGGAGAAGCAGAGTGGTTACAGCATCAAAATCTTAAGAACAAATAGAGATGGTGAGTATGTCTCAAATGATTTCTTAATTTTTTGCAAAAATCATGGCCTACAGAAACAATTCACTACGCGGTATACACCGCAGCAAAATGGTATCGCAGAGAGAAAAAAAGAACCATTATGGAGATGGCGCACAGTATGTTGGTAGCGATGCATCTGTCAAATGAATACTGGGCTGAAGTAGAGGAAACTACGATATACATCATGAATCGATATCCGACGAAGAGTGTGAAGAACAAATATCCGTAGGAAGCAGGGACAGGTATGAAACATAGTGTTTCGCATTTAAAAGTTTTTGGTTGTGTAGCATACGCACATGTTCCAGATGATCTAAGAAGGAAATTAGACAATAAAGGACAGAAACACATTTTTATTGGGTATTCTGAAGATACAAAAGCATACAAGTTGTATGATCCTGTTTCAAGAAAAAATATTATCAGTCGCGATGTTCAATTTGTGGAAAATGAAGCATGGGATGGAACTATTGAGAAAAATGTGAAAATCGTGTCACATGTTGAGCATGATGACATCACAGAAGATGTGGTTGAGACTCCTTATATGAATCAGAACCTCAGAGCACCGCCTACTCCCAGGACTGCACAACATGGTTTAGCACAAGCAATTCCAACACAAGTCGCAGTAACTCCGACAAACACACCAAGTGTGCAACAAACTCCATCAAGTAGTTCATGTAGTTCGAGACCAGCAACTCCACCAAGAACAAGAAGTCTGCGTGAGATATATGAGGCTGGTACATCCAATTCATTGTCATGTTTTGCATTATTTTCTCAAATTAATGATCCACTAACATATGAAGAAGCTGTTGAAGATAAAGTTTGGGCACATGCCATGGATAAAGAAATAGAATGCATTGAGAAGAATCAAACATGGTAACTAGTTGATGTTCCTAAGGATAAGGATGTGATAAGTGTGAAATGGATTTATAAGACCAAGCAAGATGTTGATGGAAATGTGCAGAAGCACAAGGAAATATTGGTAGCAAGAGGGTTCAGTCAACAACCTGGCATAGACTCAATGAAACCTTTGCACCTGTAGCACCAATGGATACTATCAGAACAGTTTTGGCCATCGCATCACATAAGACATGGCCTGTTTATCAAATGGATGTTAAGTCCGCATTCCTAAATGGTTATTTGGAGGAAGAAGTATACGTGGAGCACCCACAAGGATATGAAGTTCTAGGACAAGGACACATAGTATACATATTGAAAAAGGCATTGTATGGTTTGAAGCAAGCTCCCAGAGCTTGGTACAGTCGCATTGACTCATATCTCATTCAGAATGGATTTCACAGAAGTGAATTTGAGCCAACACTGTACAGAAAAATCAACCAACAAGGTAATAAGCTAATTGTTTGCATGTATGTAGATGATTTAATATCTACTGGTGATTTTGGCATAGAAGAATTCAGAACAGTCATGGAAAGAGAATTTGAAATGACTACTTTGGGGCTTATGAAGTATTTTCTGGGCATTGAAGTTTAACAGTATGAAAATGAGATATTTATATCTCAGTCAAAATATGCTAGTGATGTCTTAAACATATTTAAGATGTTGAACTGTAAAACAGCTTCAACACCAGTAATAACAGGTTTGAAATTAAGCAAGGATGATGATGGATCCAATGTAGATCCTACGATGTTTAAAAGGATCGTTGGCAGTCTTATGTATCTTACAACGACAAGACCATACATTATGTATGGAGTCAACTTAATCTCAAGATTCATGGAGTCATCAAAAGAATCGCATTGGCAAGCATGCAAAAGAATTGTGAGGTATGTAAGTGGAACAAGAGACTTTGGTATTCTGTATTCCACCTTAGAAAATTGCAAACTCATTGGTTACACTGACAATGATAATGGAGGTAGCATAGATGACAGAAAAATCACATATGGGAATACATTTCATGTAGGAAAAGGTGTTGTATCATGGGCATCAAAGAAACAGCCCATAGTAACTCTTTCTTCAGCAGAAGCAGAGTATGTTGTAGCTACAAGCACTGCATGTCAAGTTGTTTGGATGCGCAGGATGTTAAGTGATCTATCGCAGCATCAGCAAGAACCCTCAGCCATTTACTACGACAACAATTAAGCTATCACACTATCAAATAATCATGTATATCACAAGAGAACTAAGCACATCGACACAAGGTATCATTTTATCAAAGAATTTCTAAACAACAAAGAAATCTGTCTAGAATTTTGCAGGTCTGAAGATTAGGTAGCAGACATATTTACAAAACCATTGGCAAAAGAACCATTTCAATATCTGCGAAGTTGTTTGGAAATGACAAGTTCTGCACAGTGAACTTGGTCATGAATAGAGCATGTTTAAGCTCTAAAATATTAATATTTTGATTTTATTTTATGATCCCCATCCACTCATAATTAAGGGGGAGTTTTGGAAAATATGTAATTAATGAGTTGATCACGTATTAGAACTGCGCCAGCTTTGTCAGTCATCTTGTTAGCCATTTTGTGTCAGCATGCATTCCGCAGTGTCAGTCTGTCAGTGAGTTTAGAGCCAATCCGACGCACGTCTTGTTTGTATTTACTTCACCGCATTAATAGTTCGCAAGTCAAGAAATCTTAGGTAAGAATTAAATTCTGTGTTTAATGCATTGCTGCAGCTTCCAAGTGAAGTGATCGTAAGTCAGTTAATAGGAAACTCTATAAGTAGAAACTCATAGTTTGAAACTCAGAGAGTGATGTGAAGAGGAGAAGAATAGAAGTGAAGATCTGTGAAGTTTGTATCAAGAGCCCAAGCTTTGTGAATGTAAAAGATGACAGTGAAACTCATTTCCATGTATTGAGGAGTTGCGCAGTTTACTATGGTAAATATATAAGTCTATGTTTTATGTTTCATTCTCATCATCTCCAGATTTACTCGTGTGAATATTGTTTACATTTACCCGCAGTAAAAGAAATCAAGATTTACAAATAGTTAACCGCAGTGAAAGTACTAAATTAACAAGGTGTAACTTCACGTTATATGTTTTAGTTGTTATGTCTTAATGAAATATATTTCAAGAAAAAGTTTGTCCGCGAAGTATTTGAGAAGTTCGCAAAGTAGAGTATTGCAAAGTGAACTTACCGCGAAGTGAAAAGTTGAAATCTCACCTGCGAAGTGAAAAGTCAAATCGCGCGGTTATTTGCTGTGAAGGGAAAAGTTGACACAGTAAAAGTTGATATCGCGTAGTTAAAACTATGAAGTTAATTCTTAGTGAGGAAAGTGTTCAGCGAAGTAAAATTTGGGATTATCTATTATATGGTCCACGAAGTCCAAAGAGAAAAGAAAAGAACGTATTCATCTACTGCGCAGTTAAATCTTATTGACTGTGCAGTGTGTTTTTCCCTTGAAAAAGAAGATATCAAAATATTGAATCTCTCACATGTATTTCCAAAGGTATTGCGAACTTAGTGCATGACCAAGTAAACCCTTCTCATTCCCAAAATCCTTGAGGACCTCCACATTCCATATGACCTAGATCTTGGGGTTATCTAGCACCCTCTTTTGCATGATATTGCTGGCCCTGAAGACATCCCACCTGTACATGATGTAAACTTTGCTACTGTACCTTGTCAAGAAGTTTCCTCCTCTGTTGCCAATTCTCGGACCATGATCACATCCAACGACCGATTGCGGAAGATGGGAACAAAGCCATCGAAGACGTGGCTGGTGGAGATACCATTATTCCGCAACCCATCTTCTCCCTCTCAGTTTTCATATATTCCTTTATATAAAACAACCATGGAAATTGCAACGATGAGTGTTATTATTCATCCTATCCTTTCAGTAGTACATCACGCCATTCCACTATTTATACATGATTTTGATATATCCCAACTTATGTAACTAACTCTCAAACCGTTCGATGTAGGTGGCACTAGTGGAAGGCATGCAAAGAAACAACTCTACCTCATCCTTCGGCCACATTTCAGGATATATTAACACAAGAGAATGGTTGTTTCCATGATGCATTAGCAGTTACACTGTAGTTCGGCTCACAGTTTACTATTTGTTTGCTAAGCAAATTTAGGATAAAGGCCAAGGGCCTAGTAGTTCCCGGTTAAAATATTCCTCTTAAGCAGTCCCAATATACAATTCATTATCCTTAACTGAAATACAATGACTATAGAATTAATCTCCTCCATACAGTTGTAACGTTATGCTTAATCTTGATTATCTACTCGATCAAGTCGAGTCCAAAAAATATCAGAGATAAACGCTAACCGCTTAGTAGTTCCCGATTAAATTGTTCCTCTTAATCAGTCCCAATATACAATTCATTATCCTTAGCTGAAATACGATGACTATAGAATTAATCCCCCCGTACACTTGTAAGGTTATGCTTAATCTTGATTATCTACTCAATCAAGTCTAGTGCAAAAAATATCAAATATAAACACCTATTGGTAAACATTCTATAAAATTAAAAATTAAAATTTAAACTGGGATTTATCAACCAAGAGAGATCAAATTTCTTGAGTTTAAGATGGATCTATGCTGGTCTAATTGCATGAGAGTACCTAGGTGCTTACAACTCATGTAACGTGTATTTTTGTGTAATGTTAAGTAACATTATGTTCCCATAATAAAAAATTGCAAATGGTGTTGACTTAAAAAATAATTAAACTATATCGATTTGATCTTAAATCTAGATATATCAAGAACCAAAAGAAATCAAATATATTAGATTCAAAAAATTTCTCGATGTATAAAAAATTATAAAAATTAAAATAAAATTAATTTACTTTTCTACCTTTTAATAATATTAATTTTAAAACTTGTTACATTATTTTTAAAACAACATATAGGGTCTTGTTTTATGTATGATTTAGTTTTCCATAGGGAAGACCTAAACTATTTATGATGTAATTTTTTCTCTTAGTTTAAAAATTTGATTTGCACACATACATATTCATATTCATGGGAATAGCTTATACTCTTAACCATTAGTGTTAGGATATTTAGACACTTAGGAGTTAGTTAAGATCAACTTGTGTAATATATCCGTTAGAGATAGTGTGTTTCTTTAGTATGCATTAGTATGCATTTGTAAATACTTAATCCGACAGTCACGATATGTTTCCGACATAGAGTGATCCGACGGCTCAACTTCTCTTAGATCAAACCTAACCTTGATCCGTGGCTTAACACCCGATTGGTCCATGATCTCTATTTAAAGAGCATGGAGGGTCATTTTTTAGTCGATCGATTATGAGAAGCTCATTTGTAACTTTCTTTCTTTACATAATAAATTGTCCCATAGAAGCTATTTGGCCGGGGCCGTGGAGTGTTTCCCTCAAGAGGGTTTAAACCATGTCAAAACATCGGTGTGTTGATTTGTGATCTGTTTGTGTGAAGTGGTTGATCTTGGTTTTTGGTCCTTTGGTAGTACCCTATGTACCCGAATATGGTATCAGAGCTTTTATGAAGTGCCGGTTCCGGTTATGATCTAGATCTTGAACTGTTGTTGCTGAAACTCGAAAGGGTTTCTAGTTCTGGTATTTCTATGCATTTTTGGAATGTGGGAGGTGTTCCATTGCGTCTGGAGCGTTGTTTCCATTGGGAAACAGTTTTCGTTTGATCGAAAACGGTTCCCGGTTGCTCCAGAAACGCGTATTTCATCAGATTTGAAGGTATAATGTTACAGTGACGCATTTTTTTATTTCGTTTTTGAAAAGAAAAAATCTCATATTTCTTTTTTTTTACTGTTAGATTTTTTTTTGGTTCGGATTTTTACTTTCCCGACTACGTATGTCTTTTCCGTGCACCTTGAGCGATCTCGGAAAATCAGAAACAGAAAGGGAAAGGGTTTTTTCGGCTGCGTATGCTCTTTGCCGTGCATTTTGCGCGATCTCGGCAAATCAGAAACAGATAGAAAACGTAGACTTTCTCGGCAAGCTAACAAGATCTAACTCCACAAGTGTGGAAATTTTTTTTGTTTCGATTTGTGCTCTATTTTGCAGGGAAAAGGGCAACCACGCAAACCGAGCAAGAAGAGTAAAAAAAAAAAAAAAAAAAGCCCCCTTCCTCATTCCCATATTTTACATACCTTTTAATCTAGCTCACTTGGTTCAAAGTTGCTTTATTCCTTAATAGGTCTTGAGTTCAATTCTTAGGAAGTTACTTTTAAAAAGAAAAGTGCATGCAATTTCTATTTTCAAGTTACTTTATTGTAAAAGTGCATCTCACTTAAATAATAAAAAATAAAAATACAAGTGAGTCACTTAAGTTTTTTATTTATTGTTGCACTATTTAAAAGTAATATCATTGTAAAAGTGAAATCACTTATTTTACAAAAGTGGTTCAGTTAAAGCAACTTTCTTGTAAAGTGATTGTCAAAAGGTTTATCTTGGGAAGAGGGGGGTTCTTTTTTTGTTGGACATTCTCTAGCTGCCACGTCACTATTGGGGACATCTTCAATAGTTTCTTTGTTCAAGCATAACTTCATCATACAAAGTCAGTTTTCAGTGCCATTTTTTTTGAAACCACCTATTTTTTCGAGCTCTTCACATCCAGACTATTGGTTTCTGCTTTTACAGCCATTAATTTACAAATATGGCCGCCCCTTGTGATATTCTACTTAATAGTTCCAACTATTTCTCATGGAAATCTCGTATGGAGGATGTTCTACAAAGTAGGGGACTTTTCAGAATTACAACAGGGAAAGAAAAGGAACGCACTGATGATGATAAGAAAATAAAATGGGCAAATAGATGTGATGAAGCTCGTGGATTGATTGGGATGTTAATATCTACTGATTTACGATTCCACATATCTGGAATTGATGAACCTAATGTTGCTTGGGACAAGTTGGAAACTGTGTTTGGTAGACACAATGAAATTCGAGGTCATCAACTTGAAAATGAGTTGATTTCTTTAAATCCAAGTGACTTTTCATGCATTCAAGATTATTTATCTAAGTACAAAACTCTTAAACTCTTATGTGCAGAATGTAAGATTGAGAGGGAAGACAAACAATGCATTTATCATATTCTTTCCAAACTTGGACCTGCATATTCTATTTTTGTATCTACATTTTACTCCATGAAAGCATCCTTGAATGCAGCTAGCTATCAAGAGCCTAGTCTTGAATCCTTTTGTGATTTCCTGATTAGAGAATAAGATAAACTCATTCATCTTGGAATAATCAACAATGCAGATACATCTGGGAAAGCCTTATTGTCCCAACAGAAAGAAAAGTCCAAGCTTCCCAAGAAACAAAATTTTCGCAATAATAAGTCAAACAAGGGTCCAAAACCCTCTCAGTCAGCTCCTTCTTTAAAAAATGACAAAGGATCCAAGCCAAAAGGAAAGAAGACTGAGCATCATTGCAACTATTGCGGGAAAGATAATCATGATGAATCTAAGTGTTTCAAGAAGATGGCAGCCTTGGAAGCAGCAATGAAGAAGCACCACATCAGCCTAGATTCGCCTTCAAAATCATCCTCTCATGGACATGCACTTTGTGCTTCTGGTTATTCTTATAATGCATCTTCTTCTTCTACTTCAAATGAATGGCTCATTGATTTTGGAGCATCTTATCATATGGCTAAGGATCAAGCCATCTTTTCTACTATGCATGAATGTAACACCAAACAAATATTTGTTGGTGATGATAGATCTCTAAGTGTTGTAGGAGCTGGAACAGTTCCAGTAGATAATGGTCATTTTAGTGATGTACTATGTGTTCCAAGAATTTCCTACAATTTGTTATCAGTCTATCAGATCACTCATTCTGGTGAAGGTAAAACTGTGACCTTTACACCTCGTCAAGTTGTAATCAAGGATTTTAAAGATCCTCAACAGGTCCTAGCTACCGGAATTGTTGATGATATTACCAGGTTGTACAAGTTTAACAACTTTGGGTCATCACCTTTCCCTTCAGTTTTTGTTGCTCATAGTGATAACTTGAGCAAACTTTGGCATGAGTGATTTGGTCACTTAAATTATCGCTCATTGCAACAACTATGTAAAGAAAATATGGTGACAGGTCTTCCGATGGTATCTTGCAGAGATGGTGTTTGCTCCGGTTGTGTACTCGAAAAACATCATCGGGACAGTTTTGACAAACGTGCCTCTTGGCACGCCTCGGTTCCCTTGGAGTTTGTGCATAGTGACTTGTGTGGTCCTCTTCCATCTGCTTCCTTTTCTGGTTTCAAATATTTCTTAACTTTCATTGATGATTACACCAGACGCACTTAGGTTTATTTCCTAAAACATAAGAGCGAAATATTTAACATGTTCTTGACCTACAAGGCCCTTGTTGAAAAATAATCTGGTCATCAAATTATTAAGTGTAAGATCTGACAATGGAGGAGAATATGTTAACAAATAGTTCACTACTTTCTGCATTGCACAAGGTATCCAACAACAGCACAATGTTCCATATACACCACAACAAAATGGTGTAGCTGAGCGGAAGAACCGCACTTTAAAAGAAATGGCTAATTGTATGATCCAATCTAAGGGACTAAGTCTTCCATTTTGGGATGAAGCCATAAATTGTGCAAATTACATAGTTAATCGCACCCCCACAAAATCATTACAAGGTATAACACCGGAAGAAGCATGGAGTAAAATTAAACCTGATGTAAGTCACTTTCGTGTGTTTGGTAGTGAAGCATGGGCTCACATTCCGGATGAAAAACGGAAAGCATTGCAGCCTAAAAGTGAAAAGTGCATATTTGTTGGATATTCTGAAGATGTAAAAGGTTATAGACTTTTTCAACCACATTCTCATGCTATAATCATTAGAAGAGATGTTAAATTTGATGAAAATATCTTGGCCTGCGAGCCTAACTCGGCGAGTGTGCCATCTTTGGCCTGCGAGCCTGATTCGGTGTTTGTGCCTTCTTCTTCTTCTTCCAACTTCCTTGACAGGTTTCCAACTCTAGTTTCTGATGATGACAGTGAGGATGAAAATCCACCTCCGCCTGCTCATGTTCCTCCAGTTGCACCAGCACAAGTGCTTCCTTGATGGGTCTGTTCAACATGTGAAGCAGCTGGTGATCTTGTTGGTGATCCTAGAGATCAACGTCAAACACGTTCTCAGTTTCAGCGAGCCTCTTCTCTTTTGTCTCAAGTTTCCGAGAATCATGATCCAGAAACTTTTGCAGAAGCTTCAGGGAATCCAGATTGGGATGCAGCCATGGATGAAGAATATCGTTCCTTAATGGCGAACGATACTTGGGATCTTGTACCTCTTCCAAAAGGAAGAAAACTTGTCAGATGTAAATGGGTCTACAGAACTAAGTATGCATCAGATGGAAGTGTTGAAAGACTTAAGGCAAGGTTAGTTGCCAAAGGTTTTTCCCAAGTTGAAGGGATTGACTACAATGAAACCTTTGCTCTCGTCGCAAAAATGAACTCCATCCGCCTTATTCTTTCCCTTGCAGCCTTACACAACTGGGAAGTCCATCAAATGGATGTCAAGTCTGCCTTCTTACATGGTGATTTACAGGAGGAAATTTACTTTGAACAACCTCCTGGCTATGTTCAGAATAACTCTAGTCTTGTCTGCCACCTTAAGAAATCCTTATATGGCCTTAAGCAAGCTCCTAGAGCTTGGTATGCCAAAATGGATAACTTTCTCCTTGAGACTGGTTTTTCTAGATGCCATTCTGACCCCAATGTCTATACCAAGAAAGTAGGAAACCATCTCATCATACTTGTTCTATATGTTGATGACCTTATTCTTACTGGTAGTGACCCTAAGCTTATAACCCATGTGAAATCCACTCTTAAACAAACTTTTGAAATGTCAGACTTAGGACATTTGCATTATTTTCTTGGTCTCCAAGTTCTGCAAACCAAAGAAGGACTCTTTCTTTCTCAGTCTAAGTATGCTTGTGACCTTCTTCGTCGCTTCCACATGGAAGATTGTACACCATCCCCTTCTCCTTTTCAGTCTGGAGTCAAACTTTCTGCCACTTGTACTTCACCTGAAGTCGATGCCACCTTGTATCATCAGCTTGTTGGAGGTCTCTTATACTTGACTCATTCCCGTCCTGACCTTTCCTTTGCCGTTGGTCGTGTTGCCCATTATATGCAGACACCTCATGAAAGTCACTGGAAAGCAGCTAAAAGAATACTTTGATATATTTGAGGTACAATTCAGTTTGGGATTCATTACAGTACAGGGGGAAACCTTTGTTGGTTGGTTTCACTGATTCAGATTGGGCCGGCGATCCTGATGATCGAAAGTCTACTGCAGGTTATGTTTTCAGTCTGGGATCTGGACCTATTACTTGGGCTTGTAAGAAACAACAAGCTCTTGCTCTTTCTTCAGCAGAGGCAGAGTATCGAGCAGCAGTTAATGCCAGTCAGGAAGCTTTATGGCTTCGACAGATCCTTTCAGAGTTTGGATTCGAGCAACAGCAGCCTACTCCACTTTGGTGCGAGAATCAAAGTGCCATCAAGCTTGCCAAAGATCCAGTTCTACATCAACGTAGCAAACACATTGAGCTACATATGCACTTCATCAGAAATCTTGTTCATGATCAGGTTCTTGAAGTGCTCTTTTGCCCTACAGATGATCAAGTTGCAGACATCTTCACCAAGTCTCTTACATAAGCGAAGTTTTCTAAACTTCGATCTATGTTAGGAGTTCAGAAACTTGTCATTAAGGGGGGATAGGCTCTAATGCCTCCTTCCTTCTCCTAATAGTGTCACTTTTTGTAAATCCTTCAATCCTATCCCAAGTTGTTCTTAAGGGGGGATGTTAGGATATTTAGACACTTAGGAGTTAGTTAAGATCAACTTGTATAATATATCCGTTAGGGATAGTGTGTTTCTTTAGTATGCATTTGTAAATACTTAATCCGACGGTCACGATATGTTTCCGACATAGAGTGATCTGACGGCTCAACTTCTCTTAGATCAAACCTAACCTTGATCCTTGGCTTAACACCCAATTGGTCCATGATCTCTATTTAAAGAGCATGGAGGGTCATTGTTTAGTTGACCGATTATGAGAAGCTCATTTGTAACTTTCTTTCTTTGCATAATAAATTGTCCCGTAGAAGCTATTTGGCCGGGGCCATGGAGTGTTTCCCTCAAGAGGGTTTAAACCACGTCAAAACATCGGTGTGTTGATCTGTGATCTGTTTGTGTGAAGTGGTTGCTCTTGGTGGTCGATCCTTTGGTAGTACCCTGTGTACCCGAACAATTAGAGACAAATATTGTTTTCCAAGCAGAGAAGTCGTATTTGGATAAAAACACATTCTTCAGGAAAACTCGGCATCCTGACAGAGTTGTGTCTATAATCATTCATATCCATGTTTACGTAGTATACTTGTAAAGCGTTAAAAAAATGGCAACATATTTGTTAGAAAAAGGGCAACATATTTGTGGATGGAAAAAAGTCTAACTTCCCTTTACACGAATGCTATTGAAAATTAGTCCAAGCTTTTTCTGAAATTGCAAAAACACTGATGTACTAAGATTTGAAAGGGAAAGAGGGGGGCTCAATGATCATAAGCAATAGAGAAATGGTTTGTGACTTACCGACAGTGTATCTATTAATATTTATAGAAGCTTGCAGTTTATTAAATCCTTCTTTCGAGAGCCTGTCTACCTCCCGGTTGTGCTCACAGCAAATGTGGAAGAAGTGTAGTGAGGCGAATGGAGCAACGATTTCTTTCAATTGGAATCCAATTTCCTGCAATCTAATATCTTCTAAGTCATGTGTTGTTCCAAGCATCCATTAGATTACTAATGTTGAATCTCCATTTTCATGGAACTCCCTCAGACCTTCTTTCAGGCTATCTTCAAAAGGTACCAAAGGGTTGTGAAGTAGCCATAATCGTTTTTACCTTGTTGTATATTGTCTGAGAAGGTGAGTTATTGAGAGTCTTGACCAGTAAATGGTTCCTTCTATTTCACAAAGGTGCTCATATCCTTGCCAGGCTCCTTTAAAGAAACCCCATGGTATTCTTGTAGATGTGTAAATATCCTACCAATTGAGGAACTAAGGAGGTCATGACAACGTTAAAGAACTCTGTTAGTGCCTCGATCTAACACAGTGTTTGAAAAGTGGGGATAGCCTTGTTTTCAAAGATGGTTGCATTTCTTACTAGCTAGATTCCCCGAAGTACCAAGAAAGGAATGCATGTAAGCCTTTTTAATCCTGGTATGGATTACCATTAAGCTATAAATTTGCCCATACCATTAAGCTAAATTAAGCTATAAATTTGCTACTTGCCAAATCTGTCCATATCTGTCTGCACTCATGGAATATATGGGAAATGGTTTTCTTTGCTTCAAAATGCAAACGTGGCACCTTCCAAGTCCATGGATTTGTCATTTACATAGATTTCTCCAAGTAATCACATTATTTGTGAGAGCCAACCACATAAAAATACGACAATTGTGGGGGATTTTGTATTCCATATTTTTCACCACCACCACCTTTCATTGTATTATTGGGAGGTTTGGGGGCAGGTGTTTTATTATTTGCCAGTAGTATTCGGAAAAGAATTGGTATATCGTAAGATCCCCACCCTATTGTAACACAAGCTATGTAAGCATGCAACCTGTCAAAAACTTATTATGTTATTCTGAGACTAGGAACATAACGAACCTTTTTGGAGACACCTTCTCTTCCTACTCATTTGTTATTGCAAGTAGGCTGGAGAGAGACTGGATCAACGTCAATTAAATGGTGTTGTATGATATTATGATGGATGAAATCAACAATGAGATCCATGCAAGGTGACACCACCCATAACGCCTCCCTAGATAGGGTGAAGTTCAGGTTGCCGCTCAATATTAGATTGTCTACATTTAGAAAAGATAAGAAAAAAAGGGTTTCGCAGTACTCATGGCTCTGAAGATAATGCTCGTAAAGGTTTACTATAAACAGCAGCACATCAGAATCAAGAACATCAAGTTATATGCAAATCCCTGACCTAATAGAGAAACTATTAAGGAGCTAGAAATTTCGGAATCTGTGACATGATAGTAGTCCCCCAGAGCGGCCCGAGGAGTTTACCCATGGCGAAATCCCAATCCTTAAATATAAACTGCAACTTTTTTATAATTGAAACACCTTGACTCATGAGCTCTTGGAGAAGATTTACGTCCAGATTTTGTTTTCCAAAAAGGATTTTGCTTTTCGAAGAATTTTTGGAGGGAAAATTCCTTCAAAGGGTTATCCAGACCCCTAATGTTTATTGAAAGGATCTTCATGAGGCAACCTTGTCCAAGGGCCTATTGTCTCTAAGAGCCCACAAAATAGTTAACTACGTACCCTTCTTGATTTCTACGGTTCCTTTGGACTATTCATGTTTAAGATATGACTTCTGACGAGGTGTGGTTGTCCTACATGTTTGAGGTAAGTCTCTCCCGTGCCTCCTGGTAGTGGCCCAAACTTGGTGGGGTGGGGAACCTCTCGAGCAGAGAGCATAAGGCGAGCTACAAGTCTCTTAGGGAAGAGAGGATGAGGGGAGAAACTAGAAGAGTGGAATGGTTGAACCAAGGAAGAGAGGGGGGGGGCTGAATTGTATTTTGAGAAAAGGGATGGGCGACCTGGAAGGAGGCAGGGGGTGGACTTTTCCTGCTCTGAGAGACCAAGTAGTGTCCAAAATTTTCCACTACTAGGGAACTTGACAAGGAAGAAGACGCTTTAGAGTGCAGGGAAGGAGTAGTGGAATTGGCCTCTTTAACCTCAAAACCGAACCAATCATGAGAGGGGAAGAAGAAACCACCATCTTCCCATCGGAATGAGAGGATGCCAATGTGCATCCTCGCCCATGAGGCGTTCTTCCTTCTATCCAGGAGTTTCATAAGTATTTGAACTTCCCACCAACTGAGTTCTTGAGCGGTGATGCCGATGGGTATATCTCCTGATTTCCTCCCCATCTTAGCTGAGTTGACTGAGCTTGAAACCGGTTCACCTCTACCATTTCGATTTATGAAATTTTTATATGGAGAGAATGTAAAATCTGACTCTTTCATAATATCGTAAGGAGGATGAGGCTGACCAAGGTCATTAACAACCGTGTTCTCTTCCCGAACCTTAGAATTCAGATCATTTACCATGCTAAGCAAGCTTAGGCATGTGAGTGTGGTCCAGCGGCATTTGGTGGTGATTAGCTTAGAATTTCATTTTATCTTGTATATTCGATAATGTTTTAGTGAAAAAATAACTCTTCAACAACGGAGTTTTAATTAAAAAAAATATCCTTCAATAATAATGTTTTTGAAACAAAACAACCTAGACAAATAAAAAATAACATGTTGATCATGTGGTTTGAAAATCGAGGATGGAACAAAACAACCTAAACAACTCAAAAATAAATGTGAGAAACTTAAGAACAAACAACATGTGGAACCTAGAATCCTTTTAGAAGGTTAATGTCAGGCCCCATGTAATGCAACATACAAAATTTTGCAAGGTTAACATGTTACGTCAATGGTTTAAGTTAAATTGTGAAATTTTACTTTTCAATTAAAAGATATATGTGTGTGTGTGTTATATATATATATATTGTAATCTAGTACCCTCGGAGTACACCCATTCACCAACTATTCTTTGCTCCCCGGACAACTAAAAGATATGTTTTTATTAAGGAGTTTAGTTTCCAATCAAAAGATTACAATAGAACTATTTACCCATGTTTTTGGTTCATTATATACTCTGAAAATCGAGGGTGGAACAAAAAAACCTACTAATAGAGACACAAACAACTCAAAAGTTACATGTGTTGACGTTATGCATCTGAATTAATACATTAAGTGATACACATAAGAAACAAATAAAATGTGGAAAACCTAGAATTCTTTCTAGAGGTTAATGTTAGGCCACATGTAATGTGGCATACCAAAATTTCTAGGTTAACATGTTGCATCAATGGTTTAATTGAAATTGTAACATTTTATTCCAAAGGACTTGAGTTAAAAGGCCAGATAAATATAATATGCCCTTTGTAGAGGTGATTCATTAAAAAACACATTGCAATTGATATTGTACTATTTTGGACTCCACATACTAAGCTACAACAAATATTTCATGGAAGTGGAGTTGCCTATGTATTATTCATGACACAAATATTATGGTAAAAAATATTTTTGGGCACAAGTTTTACTAATATAGAACTAGTGATGTGATACATTTTTCCATTCAATTTGAAAACCATGGGGTTCAATTTAATTCTCAATGTGTTTTTGTAAGGGAGAGACAAAATTTTTACCAAAGTTCATGGTTCGTGCTTTCTTCTTTTGGTCATTCACTTTCCTTTGTCTACAAATGGATAAGAAGAAACCACTTTCAAAATTAAACTTGTTTAGAAGCTTTTTTTCCCATGAGTAAAAGTAATTCTTTCAACCAATTACTAAGACTATAAGAATAATAAAATGTTCCTAAGTTTTAAAAATCATTTAGAAGAAATGGGAATAGATATGTGAAAATATTGTAGCAACAAGACCTATAAATTGTGACATTGAAGTATTGGAAGTGTACAAAGTGGGATTAGAAGTCTACCACAACAAAAACCTATTTCCATGCCCTTTGTCTAATCACATGTGTTAAACTGCCTCAATATCAAAATAACAAAATCAATTTTATGATTAAGAAAAAGAACATAATAGTTTCATTAAAAAATAGATTATTATCAAATGTATAAAAAAAATGAAAATAACATATTACCAAAATTAGTAGCTCCAAGCGCATGGAAGCTAGAGGAGAGCACTTTCA
Organism: Larix kaempferi; assembly: GCA_027924585.1. NCBI lineage: Eukaryota > Viridiplantae > Streptophyta > Pinopsida > Pinales > Pinaceae > Larix > Larix kaempferi. Next base: position 40,971 of record BSBM01000562.1, read on the forward strand.
AACCGTCTAAAGAAAGGGGTATCTAAATTTAGCAGGTGCTTCTAACTTCTGAGGCCCATAACAAAAAATCAATCATGTAAGAAATTCCATACACGATGCTTGGTAAATTAAGTCACTGATAAATTGTTGATGCTCGGTAAATTTGGTAGTTGATAAATTTTTGATGCTTGATGGGTGGATGGGTTATTTCCTTCATTAACATAGTTTAAAGCCAACTTCTTCTTCTAAAAGGGTACCCACCTCTCTCTCAAAGTTGCACTTTTGAACTTGAAAACTGATTTATCCTATGAAGGAAGGGCACAAAGGCCAAAGAGGCACTGAAAGTAAGGGAATGAGCCTATACTGGGACAACACTAGGGCAATATAAGAAATAAAGAAAAAATGGAATGAAAGAAAAGCCATCCACATTGAAGGAAAATTCACCCACCTAGTCTTCAAACAAATGGGAAAGTTTCAATCTCCATTACTACTTATATAATCTCATGCCACCTACTACAGGCCACTTACCTAGGAATACACATATCTTAACAAGCACATTAATAAAAATTGATGATTATTTGAAAAAATAATTGATTCTAAAAACTATGTCCTATCAAATTGTTTGCTCGTTCTTTGAGACAATTTGTTAAAATATTTAATAGTATTTTGATGGCTAAAATGCCTTGTGATGGGAATATGCATGTCAAATTCAAACCCTCGTGGTTGGGGCCCACATGCATCAGGATCCTGCTACGAACATAAAATAAGATAATAATTAAATAATTAATAAGTAGGTTAACTAAAGTTAGGTTATGAAATGCGGCATCTCCTCAACATCAAATGCCCGAGCCATATTTTAGGCAGGGCCATCATTGTAACATATCATCTTTTATCCTATCAATCAATATATTATTCTTATCTATTATTCAATATGAGAGTCAGATTCGACTATTAAATTGGTGAACTGATACGTTCACTACATTTGGTATCAGAGCGGAACGCTCCTCCATCTGAGCTCGGTTTCAGCTCACACTCAGAGCGAAATCGATCACGTGAGCTCGGACTCGGCTCATTCCTCCATTCCACTGCATCACTCGCTCCATTCTGCCTGCTGCACTTTCCACACGCTACCCCACTCTCCATTACCAAACCTTCTTCACGCTTCACCCCATTCTGTTGCAGCCTTTAATCCCTCTCCTCCGGTCTGCGCACTCAACAAATCCCCACTCTAGTATGCTCCTCCCTTCGCTTCAAATCCCTCACATCTCTACGCTCTCACCACTTGTCTTCCCTACGCGTTCTCGATCCCAACACTCTCAGCCCTTCATTCCTCTTCCCTCGATCCCAACCTCGCCATAATCCTCATTTGCACGCCCTCATGACTCTCCATCCCCATCAAACGCTCCTTCCACACCTTCTTCAGGTAACTGCTCAACCTGCCCCCCACTCCACCTGCGTGCTCCCCCATCCACCTACCCCCTGTTGCTACGTTGCCACTCCTGCTCTCCACTACAGAACCCCTCCCTCACGCTCCATGCTACACCAACCCATGCCTCTCCAAATTCTGCTTCCTACCAGCGCCCTCGTCCCTAGCCTCCACGCCTTCCACCACACCACCGATGCTTCCCTTCATACACATGCGCCCCCACACTACAAACGCCTTCTTCCTTAGCATCGTGTTGCGCCCTCTCCCCGTCGTTGCTTTGCTTACCACCTCCGTACCCTACAACCTCCAACCCCTAACACCGCTGCTACTCCTCGCAGCTCTCTCCTTCATTCGCATCCCCCATACCTCCTCTCCTCTTGCTGCACCTGCCACCACCTCTGCCTACATCGCCCTCCCACCTGCCATCTCCATCGCGGCCGCTCTCCATCCGCACGGCCTTCACACCCACCATAAAAAAAACTCATATATTAAAATAATTATAATATATTATTATAATAGTTTAAGTATTTGATTTAAAATAATAATAATAATATTTTATTATTATTATACTAGATCATATTTCAAAAACAAAATATTAATAATATTATTATTATTAAATTTTTAATAATAATTATTGTTATAAAAAAAAAAAATCAATTCTTTTGAAATAAGAATTGTTTGGAGAAACAAAGCAAATTCAAGCCAAAGAACGCTTGTCAAGAAGCTCATTCCACCGTCGAAGAAGACAAAAACCATGGAAGACAATTTGCGAGAAAAATTAGAAGCCACATTAAAACGTTATTGAAAAGACAATGAAGAATTGCGCGACATAAATAATAGTTCAAAAATAAGAATTGAATTACAAGAAAGGTACAATGAAATAAAAATCTCTGACCAGGAAAGGCGTATAGAAAAATTGTATGTGCAAATTGATGAATTAAAAGCCGAAAATAAATTCAATCAGAGGCTAGGAAATCAAGATATAAAGAAGGAAATAAATAATTACGAAGCAGAAATAATACGCTTGAACAAAATCGTTAGCGACAAAGATGAAGAACTAATGCAGTTACGACATAAATTAGAAAGTCAAGAATCAAAGGTCGGCTAGTGTCGACAACAGATGAAAGTTCTTCAACAACAAAATGACGACTCTAAAAAGACACATAAGTTAGAGATCGCGAAGAGTAATAAAGCATTATCTAACAATGCTGAAGAAATTTTTAGACTAAAAAATCATAACAAGATACTAGTCACAAAAATTAAGAAGTTGAAAAATAGCCGAAAGATAGAACAATCTATGGACGACATAGAAGGGAAACTTCTAGACAAGCAGGAAGAAAATAGTTGTATTAGAATTCATAATGAAGATCTTACGGAACAACTTAAGACATCTGAAGATGACAGAAAATCGCAAGTCGAATTGACTAAGAAGTTTCAAAATGATAATAGGCAGTTAGAAAACAAGTTGGAAAAGATACAGAACAAAAACTTAAATCCTCAAGAGACGAAAATACAACTTCCAACTCAGATCAATGCTCTAAAGGCGACATTCGTAAACAAAAATTACATCCTGAAAGTTCCCTATCGACACCCCAACCCTAAAAACCAATATTTGAAAAAGTGGGAAATGTCGAAAGATAATGGTACTAATGTGATCAAAACTCTTGACGACACATCAGTAGGGAATCCCATCAGTCCACAACAAATCAATTTGGGATGGATTGATCCGTCGACATATCAAAAGTTATGTTCGACTCTTACCAATTCATATCGACATGTTTCGTCATCTACGACACCACATAAAATGATGCAGAAACATTATAAGGCTTTGAGGACAAAGCCTTTCTAAGAGAGTGGCAATGCTACGAACATAAAATAAGATAATAATTAAATAATTAATAATTAGGTTAGCTAAATTTAGGTTATGAAATGAGGCGTCTCCTCAACATCAAATTCCCGAGCCATATTTAAGGTAGGGCCATCATTGTAACATATCATCTTTTATCCTATCAATCAATATATTATTATTATCTATTATTCAATATGAGAGTCGGATTCGACTATTAAATTAGTGAACGGATATGTTCACTGCAGATCCATTCCAGTGATGCCTATGGGAAATCCTTGATTGTTCGGGGTGGAATAGCAGGGCTTGCATTTTTTATATTTTAAGTGAGCTTTGAGAGGTGGTCCTGACATCTAGGTGAAGCAATCCAGCACACTTTTTCATCCATATTTGTTTGTGGAATAAGAGAGTGCAATCTTCAACTACATTTCCATATTTATGGTGACTTTTTCAATGGAAAGGGATGTTGCAATAGTCTAGCTACTACAAAAAACTATTTCGTTGACCACAAGGTCCACGTTTCCTACTAGGCGTTCTTCCAGGTATATTACCACAAAATATTGTAGCTACTATGCACCCATATATTTATAGGCCATATCTATCATCAATGTTTAACCAAGCAGGTTTCTAATTGTCAATAGAATCTCATCGAACTCAAATTCTTTCGACAGTCCTGGGAGCTTGACCCATATGGGGATTCCTTTAAAATTTTATCTTCGCAGGTCGAAGTAGGGATGCCGACATTTTGAATTTATCCAACTCAAACCCCATATCCACTTTCCATGCATTATTCAAATCGTCTCCTCGTCTAAGAGGAATTTGAAGCCAAGCTAACCTCACACTAAAAGGTAAAATTGAGTGTTGTAACCCAAAATAAGTTCCCATGAATCCCTTACCCAATTGTTTAGATATGCCTCTAATATTTGAATATAGTCGAATTAATCTAAGAGGGGTTTTCTAGCAAGGTCCAAGATGTTCGATACCTATATATATTCACCTATTGGATACATGATCCTTGTATACTTCCTTCTGAACACTATACACCTCCTTTTCGAGAGACTCAACAAAATTCCTACTGATTTTCCATAGATAAGAAAGAGAAAGGCCTCAAATGTGTCTTTCAAACTGGCCAACATTTCTTCACTTAAGAGCCTTCATCAAGGGTGGGGGACACTTATCAAGTGTGTTTGCTTTAGGGACCAATGGTAGGAGGAGATATGGAAACATATGGTGAGTTCAAGCAAGGAGGCGACATGGGTGGAATATTTAGCAAGGAATACAAAGTTACTCCATTTGGGGATAATAAAGCCTCCACCAATTCGTTTCTTGAATAGTCATCATCGGACCTATTGTCTAGGATGACCTAGACACTAATGCACAGTGTCAAATCTTTGTGCACAGGGGAAGGAATGTTCCATATGGGGGGAATTTGTGACATTTTAGGATCATGAGAAAGATTAAGGCCTTCAGCAAGTGGATTTCTCCTTTGGGAAAAGATCTTGGACACATTGGTGGGGTAGTAGTCATATCCATTGAACTGAGATCATAAGCACATGGGAGTGAATTCCTGTTAGTTGTGGATCCTAATATTCCGGATTCATAGGTCATGTTTCAGCCATGTTTGGATCCTATCCCATGATAGGGGGGTGTTGGGGGGGGGTATTCCCCCCCAACTATAGTCCCCATGGGGGGTCCAAAGGGGTGGCGACTACATTTTTGGAGCCCCCCTTGAGAGGGGTTGGGAGCAGCGCCCTCGTAGTGAAAACTTCAGAAAAAATGCCTTGTAAATTGTTTTAATTTCAAAGTCATGACTTGGAAAATAATGGCTGATTTACACGCCCATGGTATTGGGTGACACTTGAGTTACATCGATTTACAATTTGGAATAATAAATTATACCTTATAATTATAATTCATGTGCTCAAGATATGTGAGATATGTTTTTGGATTAAATTGTGTAGTTTAAATTATATAACACAATGTACTTCTTTTCTAAATAAATAAAATGTCAAGATCTTGGACTAGTTTATGAGAGGAAATGAATGGTTTAAAACATATATATTTATACGTGAATTGGAATATGAGCATAGATAAATGAATTAGTACATAGTTTGGTTTATGGAAGTAGATGAATGGTTATATATATGTATTAGAAATTAAAAATTAAATGGGTATATATATATATATATATTCATGCATGTGGACTCATAATATATATATAAATGAGGAGTGGTCATATATATATATATATATTATAGATTTTGTTATCGAAATATATTAAGGGCTTGGTATATGGAATGGATTTAAAGTTAGCATATGTATCTTATATTCTATATATTTGACATATAGTGGAAAAAACTGTAAAAGGTTTAGTATACACATTAATTGCTTCTATGAATAATGATTGTATGTTTTTGGAATTATACTTATAGTCTGCTTCTATGAGTAACAATTGGAAGTTTATTTCATTTTTTCCAAAATATCAATTATAGCCTGAAATTGTAAATAAGTAATCTTGTTATTGCACCAACAAATTGAGCGTTCTTAGTGATATGTTTTTAATTGGTTTATAAGACTTTAATCTAAGTATAATCGATGTAATTTGAAAGAATAACATGCTAGAGATTGTGGTTAATGTATTGTTAAAATCCTACCTTAGCATGCATATGTATATCAACTAGTCTAGTTGAAGTATTTGCATTTCAACAATGTATAAGCGAGAAACATGCTATATAGAGTTAGACATAAATAATTGTAGCTCTAATGTAAAAAAATAATAATTCACAGTTGAGAAGTGGACTCGGTAATGATAAGAATATTTAATCAAAGAGTATGTTACAAGAGGCTTGTACATAAGCTGATAATTGTAGCTCTAATGTTAAAAAATAATAATTCACAGTTGAGAAGTGGATTCAGTAATGATAAGAATATTTAATCAAAGAGTATGTTACAAGAGTCTAATAAGCTGATAGGTTAATATAATTGATGTTAAAATATGTTGACATATTCATAAAGTAATATTTAGCTATTTATAATGTTGGGATAATGTATTAAGGAAAAAAAATTATACCCATTTTCCCTAATAATGCGTGGAGGATTTTGGTTACGTTAAATGAAATAACTATTGATAAATAATTTATTTCGAAGTTGATACAAGTTGACTTAGTCAATAAGTGGACTTATGGTTGATATGCTAACAATATGATGTTGCTACTAATTATTTGTGAAGCTATGACAGATTCATAGAACACGTGTGCAAGTAGTTAAATGTTATGATTGACAGTAAATACTAAATAATATGGTTGTTATTATTGATCCATAAAGGGGGGAAACAATATAGAGATGGAAAAAACATCAAGTGACAAACTTGATGATTCATCTCCAACATGCTAAAGTAATTTTCCTAGACTCAAGCAAGAGATCTTGAATGGAAAAGAAAGTTTAAATTCCTAGACTCAAGCAAGTGAGCTTGAGTGGAAAAGAGAGAAGGTGGGTGATAATCAATGGCAAGACCTAGGAAAACTAAATTAAATATATTATCAGGGGAAGATGAGACCGTTTGATATTTTTGAGGATGAAAACTTTTGATGGACAATGAAAAGATGAGTAACCTCAAAAGCCTAAAGCTTGTAAGACCACTTTTTAATCTGATCACAGTTCTCAAGGGGGAGTTTTGTGCTCAACAAAAAGTTGTTGAAATCTTTCATTCCCATGGTTTAATAATGAGGCATAGGGGTATAAGATTCCAAGTATGATATATGCAAATATTACTATAGGTAATGCAAAACTCATCCAAAAATGTAGGTGAGTGTCAAGTTTTGAGGTTGGTTTCCCAAAAATGTCTGATATAATGCTACTAACCTGTGAATTAAGGATATGTCTATAGAAAGTTAAGGAATAGCTAAGAGGATTATCAACAAAGAATGAAAATGAAGGATGGTTCTCCGGGAGATAAGTATATGGTTATTTCACCTATGCATTATTTTTGTTATATTGAAAAATTATCATCACATATATGTTTTATGTTCTCTTACGATGATAAGAACACAAGTGTCGATGAAAACGGACTTGAAGAGTTATTATTAATAAAAACAACAATATGTTATGCTAAAATTTTTGGAAGACCTCGTATGAGTTTTGTAAAATGCAAGTTATGAAAGGAAGAGGAACAATAACAACATGCAAGAAGAGTAAAGGATCCAAGATGATTAAAACTGGAAGATAACGATCCAAAAGTTACATTCACATCTTGAGTCGCAAAGAACTTCAAAAATCAAATAAATACCATTTTAATAAATTAAGTTATACCACATTTTATAACGTTCCACACTTGATTATGGAGATAACAGATAGATGCATTCAGTGCATTGTTTAAAATGACGATTTTTTATGAAGAAAATAATCCTTTTATGATTATTGTTTTGAACGTTAATGCATTAAATTTAATGATGTTTACATTGGTGATCATGTATATCTAAAGGTAGAGTCGAAGAAGAGTGCCTTGAGCCTGGGAAGGTGTTCCAAGCTAGAACACATGTATTGTGGAGCTTTCGAAGTGTTAGCGAAGATAGGGTCAGTAGCCTATCAACTTGCACTTCCCCCTAATATAAAGGTGCATGATGTATTTCATGTTTCATTATTAAAAAATATATATACATGATGCTACTCATGTAATTGAATCGAATTTGATTTAGGTAGAACTTGAGGGTGAGTTCTAGACCGAACATTTCCACATTTTAGACATGAAGGAACATATGCTACGGAAAGGAGACATAGTTCAAATAAAAGTGCAATGGAAGCACTTTAGCCCTGAAGAGACAACTTGGGGAATGGATGATAAAATGCAAGAGGAATATCCCTCCATGTTCCAGATGTGAATTTATAATTCATAACAGATCTAAGAGCTGAGTATACCTCACAGAGAAAGAATAAGCAGAAAAGTTGAACAAGAGTGAAAACTAAAGTAAAAAAGAGTAGAGAAATAATTATGCAATAGAACTCAAATAGGATCAGAATAATGTCACGTGATCCAATAATCACTATAGTCAACAATGATGATACAATGGAGAGAATTTGAATCACACAATATAATTTGAACCTCAATTGGTCTAGCATAGGGATTATGACCACTCGAGTGCTCCATAAAACTCAAACTCATCTAAACTGAACCTAAAATCAACTAACTGAAGTCACAATTAGTTAACTGACTAAGGAGGGTGTAATAGTGACTTTTTCATGCATGTCAATTAGAAATGGGTGCATGAGGCCACAATTAGTGGCATCCGTAGCTCCAACCCCCACAAGAGTTAGCTAACTCAAGTGGACTACACTAGAACACTCAGTAGGTTCCTATAAAATAGGGAACTGAGTGAAGTGGTCCTAAAATGATGCATGCAAGGACCATAAGGTGGTATATGTACCCAAGATGACATCTGCAAACCACTAGGGGAAACATTGACACCGTCAACAACTAGGAAAAATAAATAATGCTAAGTAGGACAAGGATGGAGTATTAAAATATCCTAACACCCCCCTTTAATCCATACCTTTTCATCCTAGGCCCTGGTTACTAAGAACAAAGGTCACCCATACAATCAAAATAAATGATAAAAAATGAATTGTCCATGAACCAAGGAAATAGAGAAAACCTCATGGGAACCCCCCCCCCTCAAAATAGGACAGCAGGAAACGCAGACAGCTTTCACACCAAGAAGATATCTGAGAAATACAAATATATTATGAGTGAAAATTTTAGTGAATATGTATGCAATCATCTCCTCTGTAGGACAATAATGCAATGAGATGGTTTGATTGTGCACTAGCTCCCTGATGTAGTGCATGTGAACCTCACTATGTTTGGTCCTCTACTTCTGTATTGAATTGATGGAGATCCAAATGGCACTCTGATTGTCACAGAATAGGTAACTTGAAGGAGAAGTGTGAATTTCAAACTCAGTCAAGATACCATGCAACAAAATTACCTGGATGGCTGCTTTCACAGCCCCTCTGTACTTTGCCTCTGCTGAAGATAATGCAAGTGTTGCTTGATTTTTTCTTGACCAACATATTGGTCCTAATCCGATCATGAATAAATACCTTGAATTGGAATTCCTATCAGTACTATCTACATCCCAGTTTGAGTCAATAAAACCAACCAGATCTAGTGGAGCACTAGCAGAATAGTGGATCCCAAAATCTCAAGTACCTTGCACATAGTGAAAGATCATCTTAGATTCTTTCCAGTGCAGCTCATGTAGATCCTGCATGTACCTAGCCACATCACCAACAACATTTGATAGATTTGGTCTCAAATGTTTCAGATATAACAAGCTACCAATCAGTTGTCTATAGAGTGTGCTATCAACTAAGGGTGTGGAACTACCTTCTTCTAATCTAATGCTAGATAGGAAGGGAAAAGATGTGGCTTTGCAATAATCCATATGAAAATTTTTCAGTAAATCAAATGCCTACCTTGACTATGAAACCATGATCCATGAAGTGTTTTGAGTCACTTCAAGACCAATGAATTGTCTCATCAATCCTAGATCTATCATAGTGAAGGCTTTGTTCAAGGAATATTTGATGTAGATCAACCCAGTAGCATATCCACTAGTGATGATCAAGTCATCCACATATAGAACAATCAACAATAGACATTCACCTTTCTTTCGCATGTAAACATTGCAGTCAGATCTGCATCTCTCAAACTATAGTGATAGTAAGAAGGAATCCATCTTGGCATACCATGCCCTTGGGGATTGATTGAGCCTATAAAGTGATCTCCTTAGTATGCATACTAAGGAAGGATCACCATTGTACCCCTTAGGATGTCTCATGTAGATCTCTTCTTCCAAGTCACCATGCAGGAAGGCACTCTTTAAATCTATGTGATGTACCTCCCATGCATACGAAGCTGCAATGGCCAAAAGAACTCTCAATGAATCCATGCTTGCAACAAGATCTAATGTCTCATTGTAGTCCAACCCTTGTACTTGTGAGTACCCCTTTACAACGAACCGAGCCTTGTACTTGGTTCTAGATCCATCAGATCCAAGCTTAGTTTTGTAGATCCATTTGCATTGAACAAGTTTCCTCCCAAGTGGAAGAGGGACAAGATCCCATGTTCCATTGTTTTGAACTGAATCATGTTCTTCATCCATTATTGCTTGCCACCTCGGATCATGGAAATCCTCTCTGTAAGACTATGGATCATATCCTACCATCATGAAACACCTCTCAGGGAGGAGTGGATCTGTATGGAAAAGTTCAATGTTTGCATCTTGGTATTGAGATCTTGTTCTTCTCTAGTTAGATGGATCTCCAGTAGTAACCTCAGCCTCCTCAATAATATTTTGAGCCCACTTAGGCCTTGGATTAGGAGTAGATGCTGGATCTAGATCTGGATCTGCTAGATATGCTTGCTCAATATCTAGATCTGAATCATATTGGTCTTCGTATTCTGAATCTCAGTATGAATCACCTATAGAAACATCATTAGGAGTGAATGGAGGAGGTAGATCAATTATACCTTCCTTTTCAGCTGGTTGTAGATCATGCAATGGGTCCTCATTGAGTTGCACACTTATTTCAATGAAGCATCTCTTTGTTGCAATATCCATCATCTTGTAAGCCTTTACATATTCTGCATATCCAAGAAGGATGCATTCGCTACTTTGAGTTTGAAGTGCTTTCCTCTTGTTAGTGGGGATTCAGGCCCATGCCTTGGATCCAAAAACCCTCAGATGAGAGACATCAGGTTTGTGTCCCTTAAATGCTTCGAATGGAGTGAACCCATCAATAGATTTGTGGGGTACCCTATTCTGAATATATGTGGAACAGTTCACTACTTCTGCCTAGATATTTGATGGAAGATATCTTGCTTCAAGCAAGCAGGTATCCATCTCTTTCAATGACCTATTCTTCCTCTCTACTACACCATTTTGTTGTGGTGTGTATGGAACAAAATGTTGAATCCAAATTCCTTCGAAAGAACAAAGCTGCAGCAAATCTCTTTTGATGTACTCCCATCCATTATCAGATCTGAGTGCTTTGATATTCCTTCCAACAGTGTTCTCTATTATGGCTTTGAAAACATTGAAGCATTCAAACACCTCAAATTTATGCTTGAGAAACTAGATCCAATAGAACCTAGAGTAGTCATCAGTGAAGGTCATAAGATATCTAGATCCATTCATTGAAGCAATGGGCTTCAGTCCTGAAACATCATTATGAATCAGATCTAGGATGGAGGAAGCTCTCTTTGCCTTCACAACTTCATGATTTCGCTTTGGCTGCTTCCTTACCAAGAAACCTTTGCAAATACCTTGAGAGAATTTTATGTTCGGTAGACCTTCAACCATCTCTTCCTTGTGCAACTAATGGAGATATCTGAAGTTTAGATGACTGAATTTTTCATGCCAGAGTCTACTTGTCTCATTTACATGAGTCAAGAGAGAACTTTGATGGGATTATGGAAAGAAGGAGGATAAATCCTTTTTATATCGTCTTCCCAGATGAGATCTCAATAACCTCAACTGAATTAGGTCTAAATACTACTTTCTTTGGAGGACCTGTGTGTGTCATCTGGTAAACAAACAAAAAATTAGCTACTAGAGAGGGCACATACAATACATTGTTGAACCTTCCATGCTCAAGTTGTATGCTACCTTTCCCTTTAGCAAATATTTGAGAATCATATCCCATGTTTATGCTTGGTCAATCGGTGATATCTAATGAAGAAAATGGCTCTCTAGAGGAAACCATGTGGTTGGAGGCTCTAGAATCAATAAGAAAAGATTGGGATTGTGAGAACCCAACCTTCAATGCATGGAATCTCTCATGATCTTATGAATTTCCTCCTGGATCAGACTTCCTTGCCCCTTCACGAAGGGATATTTTATGTTTCTCAAGGAGTTTTTAGATTAGATATATGGTCTTCTTCATAAAAGAACTCTCAGGATGATTTCCCTTCTTGCAGTATGTACACTTGGATTTCTCAAACTTCTTTTGTTTGTCCTTCTTAGAGCCGGAGGCTCCTTCAGATGGACTTGGTTTGGCATTCTGCTTGGGTGTAGATGGCATCTTATCCTTTCCTTTGTGCTTCCCCTTCCCATTCGCACTTTTTGGTTCTCCATCCAGAAGAGATTTATTTTTGGAGGCGTTCGAGGCACCCATCTGGATCAGCTTATCTTGTTCTTGGATGAGAGATTCAGTGAAAACATCTAAGGAGGGCATCTTCCAACCAAGGATTGACATTCACCTAGAATGGACTATAGAGACAAACATGGATAACTATGGACCTAGCTTGCTCATAATGGATAGCACTAGTTGCTCATCCTTCTTCTCAAAGCCACATTGCTTGCATTGCATACCAAAGCTTTTAATTTTGAAAATAATTGTTGAATGGCCTCAAAACTGCTCGATTGTAGAGCAATCAACTCATTTTCCAGAATATGGCCTCTTAGCTCATCTTGTTTTCCGAAGAGGGTCTCTAACTTCAACCATAATTCTCTTGGAGTCTTCAATCCACCGAGGTGGAAGAGTAGATATCTGGAAATATAAATACACATGATACGAAATGCTTCATCCTATCTATTTAGATACTTGGCTTTCTCCACAACTGATTGTGGTTCGGGATCCTTCCCCATTGTTACCATGTACAATGATTTGTTGTGAAATACCATCTGCATATCATCCCTCAAATAAAGGTAATTAAAGGGTGTTAGGATCGTGGGAGAGAGAGGAGAGTTTGAATTGTCCATTATAACTACTAGATCAAATAAAAGGTGAAACTACTACTTCTGCAGCAAAACTGCCACAACTGTAGAAAAATTCTTCAACTGATGTTGCACTAAAAATATTTGAATAACCTGCAAAAAAAATATCAATAATGGAGGTAGAATAATATTGAGCACTTCTTTATGACGGTAGGAAATTTTATCTGGATCCTTCAAACTTGGCTAGACCTAATTGGATTTCTCTGATGAATTCAATGTAATGGCACCAAGATTTGTTGTGGAAATCCAAAGGCTTCTAGTGCACTACCGAAAGCAGCTGCTCAACCTATTTGCTCCATGGCTTTGATACCATGTGAAATTCTAAGTCACAATAGATCTAAGAGCTGAGTATACCTCATAGAGAAAGAATTTGCAGAAAAATTGAATAAGAGTGAAAACTATAGTTAAAAAGAGCAGATAAATAATTATGCAGCAGAAGTTAGATAAGAGTTGAATAATGCCACATGATCCAATAATCAGTATAGTCAACAATGATGATACAATGGAGAGAATTTGAATCACATGGGATAATTCAAACCTTAGCTGGTCTAGCATAGGGATTATCACAACTCGAATGCTCCGGAAGACTCAAACTCAAATGAAATGAACCTAAACTCAACTAACTGAAGTCAAGATCAGTTAACTGACTAAGGAGGACGCAGTAATGATTTTTTCATGCATGTCAATCGGAAATGCGTGCATGATTCCACAATGAGTGGCATCCATAGCTCCAACACCCCACAAGAGTGAGTTAACTCAGGTGGACTGCATTGGAAGACTCGGTAGGTTCCTATAAAATAGGAAATTGACTGAAGTGGTCCAAAAGTGATGTATGCAGGGCTTAGAAGGTGGTATATGGATCCCATATGACATCTACACACCACTAGGGGGAAAGTGATATCATCAACAACTAGGAAAAGTAAATAATGTTGGGTAGGACAAGGATGGAGTATAAAATATCCTAATGCCAAAATGAGCAAGAAAGATCAGAATAAAAAAACACCGTGGACAGTGTAAAAATTAAGGATGGGAGAAATGTCATACCCAAAAACATTGTTATGTATTTTGATTTAATTTTGTGACAATTATTTTTATGTAAGAGTTATTTAAAAATAAAAAACACAAAGTGACACTTTGCACAACAAACTATTTTTTTAGTTATTAAATCAAATAAAAAGGCACTTAGAGAGTTTGTATAAATGAGGGGACACCACCATGGAAAAAGAGAACGTGTGTAGCAAGCTATAGATATCTTTACCAATCAAATCAAATCTAAAACTCAACAACCAGACAAGATCCTAAATCATATGGATTTATGGATTGAATGGATATTTGATTGGGATGGCACAAGACCTGGAAAAAACTATATAAGAGTGCACTGAGATAGCATGGAATGCCATGTTGTGCATGTAGGAGCGGTGTTGACTGTTCTATCTTTTCATAAGTCCATCATTTTCTTATTACGGACTCTGAGAGAGAGTTCCACGTGGAAGCGTTTGCTTGCTTTCTAGTGCATGGTGGTGATCCAGCTCAGGGATAGAGTTGGGAAAACAATTGAGTTTCTCTCTTCTATGGTTGGGAGGAGCTGATTCTCCAAGTTGTTAATGATTCTTTAAAAATACAATAGCTTCGTTGTCTATACAAATTTTGGGTATGTTATAGCGCTTTAGCTCTACAAAATGTGTAATTTTTTTGTAGAACCAAAATGCATATGCATTTTGTAGAGATAAAAAACGTGCACGTTTTAGTTTTCATGGCATTCAGATAGGCATGAAAGGAAATTTTGGATTTAAAAGAAATGCGTTCATGTTTCTTAGCACTAAGACCAAGCCTTGTCACATGTCCAAGTGTCATCACTCTTCCTATGTGTCTTCTTTGGACTTAGCTTCGGGTTAACTAAACATGCGGTATGGAATATGGTAAATCATAGCTAATTAGGAATCTCACCATTTTTCTCAATATAACGTTTTTTTAGCCCTCATTACAGTATGTTACACACAATTATCTTTTATGAAATTTTAGACCTAGATAACATTTTTCTGCAGATTCCATGTCATATACTAATAGGATTGTTACCATGCTATTTGTCTAATTATAAACGTAAGATTTATATCCTCACTTTACAAAATAAAATAGCTCAATTACATCATGCTCAAAATTTTAAATAACAAAGTAATTCAAAAACATAGCTTTCTACTTCATTTATAAACTAACTCTTTATACCATACTTGAGAAAAATTAAAACATAGATAAAAATTTTGTTTGTTTTATTTTTGTTTTACAATCCTTTCCATGTGTAACTATTTAAATCTAACACAGCTATTACTTATCTACTATACCCACCAAAGCGACATAAAATTACCATATATACTCACATATATGGTAACATCTCTATAATATCAATATATATATATTTACTAAAGGTATAGAAACAACATACCAATTATAATTTAAATAACTTTAAATTAAAAGTTAATATTGGTTTCTCAAAAAGCGTTTAAGCATAGAAATGCTTACCCTACTCTAATATTACCATAATTATAACTATAAAAGTAATGGAGTAAATAACCAAAGGTTTAACCAATATATTGGATGACGTTATCCAAGGTTCAAAGGGATTCATGCATTCACATTACAAACAAATGCATTAATATATTGGGTATAATTGTTCATCACACTTTTTTTTATATTTAATAACCAAGTCTGTTGGCAATGCCACGTTGGTAGGGTTCCAAACAGGTTGAAAATGATAACTTAAGTTATGGTGGAGTTTACACTTATCATGCTACTCTAGCTTCACCCAACTGTCAACACAGTATGCGACGAATTGTATAGACTACGGTTGTTCTGAGACAATCCGCTCCACGTCACAGAGGGTACTACGTACTAGAACTTTGTTTACTGGAGTGAGATAGGATTAATATAGAACATAAATCATTTGAACAAGGGTTTACTTCAGTTCCTAAAGGAAATCTCTGCCACAAATGCACCAATGCAAGAGTAAGCATGAAGCATTTATATATATATTCCACTAAAATCATTACATGCAATTCTAAAATGATTTACAGAGACATATGACACCAACTAAAAAAAACAAAGTCCCTGCTTCACGCAGCGCCTCATTCTGTTTCAAGATGACATAGTTTTAAACTTAAACTTGTGACAACAACCAATGGATAAAACCTTCACAGTAAAACAACTCCAAAGTAAGAGATCAATGGACACTCGTATTATGATTCAATGCAATCATGCAAATGGAAAACCAAACTCTAAAACAGTAAAAACCAATAGACCACGCATAGGCTAGATAGGTTTCAACGATTTAGTGAAAGTAATATAGTTACATAAACCTACAGTATGGAAAAATCATGCCTACGCCTCTGGAAAAGGTCAAACAAGATATATACGTAGCTATATCTTAGTTATCTTTTCATAAAAAGGAAAATACAGGGATCTAATAGATCACGCCCACGCCTTTGACAAAGGTCAATCGAGATCACAGGTAAATAGTTATATCTGTATCTGTTTTCATAAAAGGGAAAAAAATATAGGGATGTAAAACATGGTAGCATCCCAACCACCTATTCGCCAGGGGTCATTCCAAGATCTCATACAAGAAATGTATATACTATTTGAATTTATAACAGAAATATACACACAGATCAATAAAACTCGGAAACATCAAATATACGCAATTTCCAGGGTCAATAGAGTACCCATATTTACTTCACACCTACTCCCTTTCCAAAGGTCAAACAAGATCCCATATATATATATATATATATATATATATCTTGTCTATGCTTTCATAAAAGGGAAAATACAGGGATTTAAGTCGTAATCAACAGTAATAAACATATCTACAAGATATATACACTAGTACAAAATGAGAGATAAGTGACCAGGTGACCAACAAAATTGGTCACCACAGGTTTTTCAAGGGATAAATGACCAAACATGAGAAATTTTAATTGAACTAACTAAAAATGACCACATAAAAATTGGTCATTTATTTGGTCATTTTTAGTCATGCAACTCCAACAATGGAAAATTACAATTTTGACAATGAATTTGTACAATTTACTAAATTTTAACACTACAGATGGATTTAGAGTCTCCTCTAAAGGGGTCTCTAAAGGGATCTCTGAATCCTAATGCAGTGTTAAAATTTCATAAATTGTAATATTGTATATGTATTTAGAGATACGAGCGACGTTAATTGTGCCACTCGAGAATGTAAAATTGCAATTTGACAATGAATTACGATTTACTAAATTTTAACACTGCAGATGAATTCAGAGACTCCTTAAAGGAGTCTCTGAATGCATCTGCAGTGTTAAAATTTAGTAAATTGTAACGTTGTAGATGGAATCATGAGAGACCCCCTGTGCCCGTACTCAACGACATTTTCTTCTTTTAAGACATCCATTGAGGTCCCTACAGCTCCAGATGTCGGTGGATGGGTTCACTGGCCTCAAGCCTCTTCTATAAGTGCAATATTGTTGTCATCATGTGCACGTAAAATTATAGAATCAATGCACATGAAATCAATTCTAACCATGCCACGTCAACCATTATCCCTGCATAGCCATTTTTTTATCATTAAAATATGTATTAAAAACTTATAATATATAAAAATGTACAATATATAATTTTTATATTATTACAAAACATATATTATAATATTAAATAATACCATATTAAAAATTTGGATCGTAAAATTTTAATATTTGATATTTACAATTTCATCAATCCAGAATGAATTTTCCTAATTTTCATGCATCTTATAAGAATTGTTTCTACAACATACACCCTCCCTCACTAACCTTATATGGACACATGGTCAACACTATGGAGTTTATCTCATCCCTTGTGATCACACCATGTGATTCTTAGTGTATTTTGAAAAAATGAACAATTCATACGTGACAGTCAAGGAGACTAAAATAACACCTAGCATACCTTCAAAGTGGGGGAAATGAAACACTGAAAAAACATTGATATGTTGTAAAATGAGAGAATGCTGTGTGTTTGTAAATAATATAATATTATGTTTTGAAAACAAATCTAGTAAATTTCCATTGCATTTTATATGTTTTTGTACTTGGTTTAAGAGTTGCTCATAGTCTTGAAGTGAGTTGGATGAAAGTATATTTTTTTTCAATCATGCTTTTCCGAAGCATAGAAAATACATGACAAACATTAATGGAATAATATGCATTTTGGAGTGCTTCTTACCATATCCTCGTAGGGCCACACAATAACGTTATCTTGGCATAGAAAAAAAAAATTCCTTGGCATATGCACATAAACAACTATAACCTACTGAGTAGCATATAAAGAAGAATGGACAATGCTTTTTTTTTTTTTCACAAAAAAAATTCATACCCTTTATTGACAAAGTTATATTTCTCATAATCATGAAATAGAAATAGTGATACTATAAGCTATAGAATTGTACTATTCCTAAATCAAGAGAGATTTATGTTATAGTCTATGATTTTTCAATCATTTATCATATGTCATATAAGTTGTCCTATCCTTGATACATCAATCAAAACATCAAAACTGAATCATTCATCTACAGGAGTCTGTTTATAACATTCCTGAGTAAAAAAAATAAAGTGAGAAAGAGAGTATATGAAGCAGTAGATTCACTAGTGGCATTGTCTTTAGATAATCTATCTATTGAAACTAATGCAAGCCGAGCAGTTAAAGATCCAATATTTCCAGGATTATCCAAAATTCTTCAATACATACTCAACTAACATATCTAGCAGTTGATCAAGAATGTGATTAGGAATGAAATGGACAATGCTTTTCACTATAGAGTTGTTGCTCTGTGAATTAATATATAGATGATAATGAACATAGTTTTTATAGTTCTTTTCCATTTTTATCATTCCTTTGCAATAAATTAATGCAAAAATTATTTTGTTTTGTTTTTATGCTTGCTACACTACTAGGAAACTATAGTGATCGAAAAGTCAATTGATACCTATAATTGCTAACTACTTATAGTTATATAGTGATCCGAAAGTCAATTCATACATATAATTGCTATCTACTTCTAGTTATTTAACCCATGGAACCTTGAAAGGCAAGTTATTTTCTTGAGTCAATTGGCAAGGTAATAATAGATAGGTTATTGTTACCCATTGTAATAAAGTGGGCTTTCTTGTTATGTCCTTGACATGAAATATTCATGCAGTGGTATTAATCAACGTCGAGTATGAAATATTTAGTAGGTCTATGGTCTAGAGCATAGTGTAGGTTTTTCATATTAATTTTTTTTTATAAATCAATCCTTTTTCTCATGATTTTATTGGTTCAATAAAGATGATGTATGCCTCGTTTTCTCCTCCTATGCACACAAGATATTGCTAAACTTTGATAAAACATGCATCACCACCAACATTTCTTTTTCATATATGGAGAATAATATCTCTACAACATTAAGCTTTTTACTCTCGAAAGGAATAGGTTTTCTTTTATGCATCGAGATAGCTCGAATCCCCTCATCGAAGGCATCATTTTCAATTTACATATGGTAATAAAATAAGGCATATAAGACAAGTGCATTACCTTCGTGAGTTGGAAAAAAGGTTCTTTAGCGAAATTCGATCATGCAAATGCTCCCTTTTCGCAGGCTCAATTAGGGGTGCTGCAAGCTACGAGAACCTCTGAATGAATATTCGGTAATAATATAGCATAATCCCAATAAACCTCACAACTGTGTAAGGAAACCAGGTGCAGGCCACTCATGTATCGCTCTAATTTTGCATTGGTAAACCTACACTTTGTCTACCCAAATACATGATTTTAGTTATACCAAATGCACACTTTGTATTCTTCGCAGTGAGAAATGAAAATGGGCCAGTGGCGTGCTCAGTTCATCGTATCCTACTTGTCGGACTCATCATCAAAGTTTGCAATTAATGTATTTAATAAAACGACTAGTACATTAAGGTCAGCGTATCCATTATTATTTTCATTTATTGTTATTAGAATTTCCATTGCCCTAAAAAAACCCTCTTTTCGTAGCAAATAATTGGCAGCTCGGATCTCGTCTTGCACCTATTTTTCGTCCATTTTTGTGCTAAAAACATACACCTATTGTGTTCACAATAGGATCTCGGACATAATCGATCTGGATATCTGCACCTAGGCTAACAGAGGCCTTCACTTTTTACAGATCTTACAAAGGTGAGCAACTAAAGATCCTGCATCTTTGTTTTTGTCTTTGTTAGGGTCTATAATCTGCGTCTTTGGTGTGGTTGTTTTCCCGGACAATTTAGGACTGATTCGGCCAAAGCAGGGACCATTTTGAGAAAACCTCTGGATAGCTAGCATTTGTTTTGGGGATAATGTGGAGATTTGTTGTCCTGGTAGGTGCGTTTAGGGAAGAATCGCACAGAGGTCCGTAATCGACCAGTTTTGATTGCATTTAGAGCTGTCGGTGAAGTTGAACTAAATGATGGCAGGAATCGAGCTAAGGTAGGTCTTGTTTGCCTTTAAATTGGTCAATGGATGTGTTCAATATACTAATATAGTCGGCAAGGATAGGGAACATTTTGGCTGAAATCAGCTCAAATAAGGTGCGTTTTCCAGAAAATCTATAAATTTAGGGGCTATTTTGCAGAAAACTATTGAGATAGGGCTGATTTTGTAGAGAACTATTGAGATAGGGTTGTTTTTTAGTAAAATCGGCTAAGATAAGGTGTATTTTAGAGAATATCTTTGAATTTAGAGGTTATTTTGCAGAAAATGATGAAGATAGGCAAATTTTCCATAAATCAGCTAAGATAAGGTATATGCAAAACAATATATTAAAATTTAGGGGCTATTTTCCAGAAAACTATAAAGGCTGGCAGGTTTTGACTAGAATCAGCTCAGATAAAGTGTATGTTATAGAAAATATTTAAATTTAGGAGCTATTTTGTAGAAAATTATGAATATAGGGAAGATTTTACCTAAACTCATCTAAGAGGTGTATGTAACAAAACATTTATAACTTTAGGCGCTATTTTGTAGAAAACTATGGATAGAGGACAGGTTTTTCTGAAAGCCAGCTAAAATATGGTGCATGTTACATTTTTTTTTTTTAATCTCGGGGTTGTTTTGTAGAATTCTAGTAAGGCTAGCTGAATAAGATTCGCGAGGTTACAACGCATTATGTCTAGACAAACTAACTTTTAGGGGCATTCAGGGACAAAATTACTGGGAAAATAATATGCTTTTAAATAAATAGTCAATTATAGGGTTCTGTTTTCAGTGAATCAGAAAATTTGGAATCGCTTTGTAAACTCAACAAATATAATTTTTTTCCATGGACAAATTACTCAAGTTTAGTGTTGATTTGGAGAGGTGTGGGGGAAATCATCAGAAGCAAGAAAAATTATATCATGGAAATCTAGAATCTGCTCAGCAATGAATAATCAGAGGTTAGTCCTATTTAGTTGAAAATGAGGCATTGTGAAAAGCAGGGGGCATTTTTTTATGGTGGAAATTTGATCATTGTGTAGTTGGCAGTTTGGAGTTGTTGTGCATCGTTATAAGAATGTATGTGGCATGTCTCAGTACAAGGATCGAGATGATGTAAAAGGACTTTTTAGTATGATGCCATTGTACATGGTTATTGCAAATAATACTTTGTGTCAAGCTCTTGTAGCTAGAGTCATGCATGGATAAAGCACAGGGGATTGTGGAGACAATCAACAAAATTGTGAGTAGCTTGGTAGAAAAAAATTAGTTAAGCCAAGGTCTCTTTGATACAGCGTGATGAATAGGTTGAAAGTTATCTTATGTAAGGGCAACTGAGTAGATTATCCAGTAAAATTGGGGTATATTTGAAGCTAAGTTCAATAATAATGATCAATATGAATGAAAATGATCATAATAATGATCAATACGAATGAAAATGAGAATATGGGGCCATTTTATTTACAATTAGCTCAGTTGGTTACGATTTGACAAGAACAAGAAAGTTCAGATTGAATTGGGGATAATCAAACAACGGCAGGTTTAGTTTGATGGAAGTCAATAGTTTTAGGGGAATAGTCCTATAGTATAATAACAAAGTTATTAATTACAAAAAAGAAACAAACCCAAATTTTATATTCAAGAACGCATAAACAACATAGAAAATAAATATCTCAGAATGAATTAGTCAAATAAAAGATAACAGGTGAATGAGGTGATAGAAAATAAGTGTACAGTCACGGGGCACTTGACAATATGAGATTATTAATACATGTCATGGGGCGCATTACAATTTGGCCTGCATGTGGTCCAATGTAACAACAATAAATAAATATTAATCTAGGACATAGTAGCCCTACTGACAGACATTTATGTTTGTTACATGTTAGCTCTGACTCCACTTGAAGCATACAAAACTGAGATTCAAAAATACCAGCATAGATCCATCTCAAACCCGAATCTATCAAGCACCGAGATAGATCCAATTTATTGAGGTGTAATTGCTTGATAGATTCATATTTAAGATTGATCTATGCTTTTTATTTTTTTTATTTTATAAGCCAACATAATTTTTTTTAATAATTTTTTATTTTATGAGCCTACTTTTATTTGGTTTTATTTTTATTTTTATTTTATTTTATGAGCCAACATGAATTTTTTAATTATTTTTTATTTTTAGTAACATAACCTTAGGAACGTGACAACATCTCTACCATGCTGGGCTATAAAGCACCTTGCTACTCTCGGTGCAACAAGCTTGGTAACCAGATTCAGTGTATAGGCATATCAAAGAAACAAACTGAGTACATGTAAGTACACCGATATTTCAGAAGTGAAATAATCAATAATAAGATGAATGATGAATGAATAAATAGATGAGTAAGTGTAAAATATGTATGTGTTATTTATGCACATCATGTGGCACATAACAATTTTCCTATAAACGTGATAACCATACAAATTATAATTCAATGTTAATATAGCCTATGTAGTAGCACATGTAAGTTCAATACAGGATGGGAGGCAGTGCCTTTGCATGGAGTGTAACCAAGAAATTGTCCATCATTTATTTCATCATATACTCTTATCAAATATTTCCACTTCTCAATTCATGATTTGCTGGTGGTTATGCAGAGAGACTTCATTATGTAAAACCGGAAGCAAAACTGGACTCCGAAATGTGAATTCCAATGCTCATGGTTTATTGAAACAAAGATCCAATGCTTGCTTATCTGAAAGTGAAAAGCACTCAGGAGAAAGGACTGCAGGCTCTCTTTTGTTTACAAATGCAAATGCAAATATTTGTTCCAAATGGCATCGACAAGAAAATCAAGGTACATTTGCCTAATTGACTTAATGTATTTTTGACAAATCTGTTAGATGATAATATTTTCAGATGGTATGTTGTGTGCAAGGTGGCATGGCCAATTTCTTTTGAATTTTGGCCTCAATATATGTATGTGCTACATTGAAATATGTTAGATATACATTACAAATACTCTAAATATCATTTCCCACAACTAGGTACTTAGTTTTTATGTTTCAAATTTGAATGGCCATTGGTGTTTGATTATATTGAGGTTTGTTAGTATAATTATTATATATATTACACTCTGATTTGGATAAAATCTTTAATAGGTAGTAGATGAAGAGATTAATCATTAATGTTACCACAACCCAGTTTCTTTCTTGTAAATGGTGTCTTGGAGATGCATTTGATAAAATTTTATAATATTTCTTTGAAGGTCCTCGCTCTTCTATTCATATCTGTAGGATAACATTATCAAGCTTCGGTATTGGATATATATGTTTACAAAATATGTCTATACTTACAAAAAGATATTTACAAATATATGTACAAAAGGGATGGAAGGGTATATATAGTATTGTTCAAAACCTCTTCCTTAGAGAAACAAGTGCTGAAACAAAGTTAGAATAATCAGCAAGGTCCAAGGAATGGGCATATTTATCAAAAGAGCTCCTTCGGCCAGAAGCTAATGGCTTATCTCATCACGCTACATAGAAGAAAAGGAAGGTAGTGAGCTAACCTCATGCAAAAACAACCTTGCAGCTAATTTTCCACATAATAAATAAAGTAAAAATCCCTAAACAATGGCAAATCCTTGCAAATGCAGGGAGCACCTGCTAGAAACCATCACCAAATAAGGCAGGTTGCCAACAAAAATTGCGTTGAAGCATTGATCCTTAAGAAACCTCCAATGTTGTTTCACAAACTAACATTCCCAAGAGATGTGTTTCATTGTCTTTGAAAGCTAACAAATAGGAAGAACACCATCATACAGTCCACCCTTGGAAAACCAGGCTGGACAAGACCCCCCTATTAAAGCAAAAATTCTTAGCTAACATGAAAGAGAAAATGACCAAATATTTTGTAGACAACTAATCCATCTACTTTTAATGCATGGATTACTAGCGACCATTCAGGATTGGGGATGACAGATCTCTTCGATGATGCTCAAAATACAAATAAAGGGGATCACACTACAAGAGTGGATGATCAAAGTGCTTGCTCGAATCTCTCGTGAACGACCTAAGTATCCCAATGTTCATTTTAAATAACTCAATTTCTGAGATAAGCCCTTGTAACTCCATTATTGAGAGATGATCAAGGGCAAGGAAGCTATACTCCTTAGAAAGAGCATGCCACTCCTTCCATGAATGAGAGCTCAAATCCTACAAATCACTTCCAAAAAAGATACTTTTCCTACTCAATCTAATACATTGGAAATGAGAGAACTCCATCCCACAAGAATATTGAACCCTCCAACTCCAAATAGGATGGAAATCTAATTCCCATGTTACCCTATTGCCTTCGCATAGCTAATGTACCAAACTTGCAAGTGCTTTCCAAGCTGCCTACAAACTCAAAAAAATGAGGGAGCTAGACACTTGAAAGAGGTGAGATGATATCTCAAAATGTGAAATCCCCGTGAAATGTTGTGCTAAAAGCACCCAATGTTGAAACAATGTTTTCCAAGTACCAGAAACCTCAAGAGTCAAGACATTGCACTAGCCACTTGGCGACTAGAATGCTACCCTGGGTAGCAATATCAATCAAACCAAGCACCCCCTTGTCCTTGGTCATGGTGCGAAAATACTCTTGAACCAAGGGAAAGCATTGCTCCCCCTTATTTAGACCATATATAAGCTCCCAAAATGTGTGCATTTCGTTAGAACTATCCCCTACTCGGAAACCAACAATAGACATAATATACATGGAAATCATGAAGAATATGACCAACAATAGTAAGCTTGCCTACATATGGGAGGTCCGTATGATGTTATATTTGAAGCTTTCTATACAAGCTTTGTAAATACAAATCCTAAATGGTGACTTGCGAGAAACTACCTCCAAACGTAATCCCCAAATAGTGAGCAATAACCCTAGGTTGAATATAAGACCAAGTAGGATGGATCTAATTTGGGGGTGCATCTCATCTTTCTAACCAAAATTTTGTTTGATCAACACCGATTATAGCACCTAAGGTAGAGCAAAAGGTGTCCAAACAAGCATGGGTCTTGTTACCCTCCAGATACTCTGCAGTGTAGCACATTAGGTATGCTAGAGAGGAGGGGCATTTTTTCATCGTAAGGCCAATATGGGGCTTGTTTTTATGTAAAAGTGTTGGTTTGGTGGGGCTTAAGACCCGTGGATTGTTTTTTTAATTTTTATTTCTGAAGTATTCAATTACAACAATAAATTTCAGATCTAGATAAAAATATTGCAAAAAAGTCATTTTTTATCCCTAAAAGCACCTTGATGGAGGTGACATCATCCTAGGGTTAGGTGATGTCATCCCTTAGGGTTGATTTCAAATTTGGTTGAAGTGTTATTGCAGGTCCATATCAAAGGAGAACTCAAATCCTAGGGGTCTTAGGAGGATTGGTTTCATTCCTAGGTAACTCAGGTTACCCTAGTGGTATTTGAGGCCAAGGATATTTCTAGTTCACCTTGAGTACGGGAAATTGCAGCCCTAAAGAAGAAATCAGCATTCAAACACATCTTTCATCCACCAAAAGATGGGTTCCCTATGGGGGGTTGATGTGCCTTGTATAGCTAGATACTGAGAGGTAAATTTTGGGTGATTATGACGGTTAGTTTGGTAGATACCTCTTGTTTTATCTTGTTGGTTTCTATTGCAGAAATAATTAGTCATATTACATATTCATCATTGCTCCACACCTTCCAAGTCAAAGTGTCCATTGTACTTATTTACAATAATCCTCCGTAGAAGGGCCAGTTTCAAAAATGTTACAAGGGAGTAAACTTCCTAAGCCTTAATCACCATAAGGAGAAAATGGAAGAGTATCATCATGCTCATCAAAAACCTCAACCTGAATTTCTTCGAAATCTTCTAAAATGGTCTCATTATGAGGCAGATCTAGAGTACAAGTGTTATCACCTTCACTGAAGTAATCTTGAGGTAGCTCACAATATTCAATATTTTTTACCATGGCAACATCAGGAGGGTCTTCGACAATATCTTCAATCAAAGACCCTTCATGAAATTAAATGGGGTTTCTTGGGAAGGGGAAGTCCTTGGAGTCTTCTTTTTTCTTGACAATGTAGTGTCTTGTGCATACACAGGCTTCTCACTAGCCATTCGTTGGTTAGGCATTTGAGATTACATAGTGTAAACATGTCATAACCATGATCAAGGAACAAAGTGTTAAAAAGTGATGAAACAAGAAAAGATAAACAGCTAATTTCATATTTTCCATCCATCTAGCACCAAATGTTGACATAGAAAAAGTACCCTTCGTAAACTAGGGTAGATGCCCAATCGAGATCCCCCCAATTAGACTCTCTCTCATTTGGAGTAGCGAATCCCGACCAGTATGTGGGAACAGTTTCCACCAAATATTTTTATGTGTGCTCTCGAAAGACTAAATCCTACTATCCTCTAAATCCTAAATGCATATATAATCTAAAAAAACAAAGGAACAAATCTAATCTAAACTATACTATCCGAATGGAGCTAGGCTAGGCTAGAAACAAATGTAAAGCTAATCTTCATCCTGCAAGGGAAAACAATTCACAGTGGTATTTCAAGTTTCAATGGTCATGTATGCCTTATGTATGCCGGATGAATACACAACAAGTAAATTTCCTGAAATGCATAGCAAGTAAATGTCAAACTT
The DNA here is from genome assembly GCA_027924585.1 of Larix kaempferi. Taxonomy (NCBI): domain Eukaryota; kingdom Viridiplantae; phylum Streptophyta; class Pinopsida; order Pinales; family Pinaceae; genus Larix; species Larix kaempferi. Next base: position 68,143 of record BSBM01000562.1, read on the forward strand.
GCACAGGCATTTACCTTAAATTCTTGTTTTAAATGGCAGGCAGGGAACTTATCCTCACTCCTCGCCACAGTACTCCATAGAAATTCCCTTTGGAGCATCCACATCCTAATGGGAACATTCTCTAGAAGCTCCCACAGCCTCTCCCCACAGAAAAGGAGCATTTTTTACCCACTCTAAAGCTCCCAGGAACAGGGATATGGTGGGTACGGGTTCCCCAATTCCCAATAGTGGTACCATGCAATATAGGTATTCTATTCTCGTTTCCCACTCAACCATGTATGCTCTCTTGTTTTTCAAGATTGTACTAAGTGAACCGGAATTTGAGGTTATTGGCAAAGCTGAGTTTCTACCATTGGAGTTCAATCATGCATATTAAATTGCAGCAAGTCATGTACGACATAGTCAATTATACCACTTCCTTTGGAGGCTCAAAGTGATTTCTAGTTGTAACAAGAATGGATCAGAGTTGATAAGGGATTCATGCATATTTTCAAAATATAAATAGAAACTTGAGAGTTAAAATTTCCAAGACTCAGAACCAGAATAATTAAAGAGTGAGGAACTAAATTGAGTGACAAAACAACTGCTACACTTAAAGAAAAGTGATGTGAAATAAAGAGCACATACCTGAACCAAGAAAACATCAAGAGCCAATATTGGGCTATAGGTTGGGCACAATCCTTATTAGTATGGATTAGCTGAAGAAGTGAGATCCTTTGCCACTAATAGTCCCACAGTAGCTTGCATGCCAAGCATAGTAGCACCCATACCAAGAATATTTATAGCAATTCCATTTTTTAAGTTTTTCACCACATCAGCATGAGGAGGAGCCTGAAAAACAAATGTGGAAGATGAAATGGTCCCGTTAACTATTATTGATTCTGGAAAAGCACAATCATCATAAACCAGTTTAATCTTGTTGAAAAAATATTACAAAAAAACACTACTCAAAATTTGAAAAATCAAGATCAGAATTTCAATGACCTAAGAATCAACATAGGCATTTACTCCAGCAAGATTAACTTCAACGTTTTTCAGTTATTGAGCTAGAAAAATGTAGTATTTGTTTTCCATCCGCAACTATATTGGATAATATAAAATTTTAGGCTTTCCCATATCTTCCCATAACTTTTAAGGAAAAATATTAACATTAGACCCTAAATCAATCATAACATCTTTGATGTCATAACCGTCAATATGTGCATCTAATTGGAACTCCTTGTCTATTCTTCTTCTCCTCCTTTTGTTAATCCTGTTAGATTGTCTTTCTGGGATATTAGCAGCAATACAGTCTCTAGAATCATCTTGACCTTTATAATTTTTTTTATTGTGTTGCTCAATTAAAAAGTGAGTTGTCCATCCTCTAATATATCCGAGAATAAATGTAACCATAAGCAAGTTATTTTTGTAGACTTACTAGTGTGCTCCATGTCCCTTGAAGGTCCCTTGAATGTGTTTTTATATTGATGTCCTTGGTCCCATGATAATTCCGCGATAGGAGGGGTTGATGGACCAGCCATGTTCTTGAACATATCTCCTACTTGGTGGAAATACTATTTCTTCTTTACAGGGTCTATCTTAGGAGGTCCTGGCTTGGCTTTCTATATTACAGCTTGAGGCAAATTTATAGTATTTTCTCATGTTTTGGCTCCTCCTCTAGACACAACTTTAATATCATTACCCTATTTATTCATCTGTTGCCTGAGTTTGGAATTCACAATATTGGTACCTCTCTGTCGATTGCGCTCCTCACACTTAGCAATTAGATTGGGGAAAAAGCACTTGACCACACACTAATGTATTAAAATACACTTTATTAGACTCAATAAGTAAATATAGGATTTTCACTTTATTACTATAGTGAATTACAACATAGATTTGACTCGATCTACTTCTGACACATCTAACACTAGACCTGTGCAGAAGTTCATGTCTAATCTACAATCTACATCCATTATAGCCCACAAATAAATTTTACAAACAAAATACATGGACTCTTTCTCTCTCTCGGAATCATCAATAGGATGTAACCGTTTCCATCCCATATGCCAGTTGGTCTTGCGAATATTTTAACAAAAGTTAAATTCAATTCTCTAATTCTCTAAAACGAATTCTGAAGAAATTGTTAAATATCATACAATGATTAGAAGGAAGTGGCCAACAGTTATCAGTGAGCCAAGACAAATAAAGGATGCTCTTATCATTTCCGCATATTATTTATGGTTGTTTGGTGGGTTGCACTAATCTACAAAACTGTTTTTTGGGCTTAGGCGTTCCACAATTATGACAAAGTTTTCCTTTTATCTTGTTTTCACTGAAATATGGTGCAAATTTTTCTTGCAAAAAGGTCTTCACTTGTTGTGTCATTTTATTTAGAAACATGTACAAGTTTTTACGGAAGTATGATTTGCCATTGCCATTATTTTGGATTCCAATGTAAAAAATAAAAGTGTGACAGATAAAAATTAAGCTACGTGCATGCATTTTATAGTTTTCTTTTTAATCTTATTATTATGTAATTCCTACACAGTTAATACCCAATTTGTAGGACCGATTGAACTTTCAGTATATGAAACATTAAGACCTTATATTTATAATTTAGTTCCACAAATGACTGCTAACTTCAAATATTATAATAACCCTTTCAAGTACACAGGGTACTCCCAAAAGACTGAACACCTAGAGCAACCACTTCACACAAACAGATCACGGATCGATACATTGATGTTTTGACGTGGTTTAAAGCCTCGTGAGGGAAACACTCAACGGCCCTGGCCAAATAGCTTCTACGGGACAATTTATTATGCAAAGAAAGAATGTTACAAATGAGCTTCTCATAATCAATCAACTTTCCAATGACCCTCCATGCTCTTTAAATAGAGATCATGGACCAATCAGGTGTTAATCCACAGATCAAGGGTAGGTATGATCTAAGAGAAGTTGAGCCGTCGGATCACTCTATGTCGGAAACATATCGTGACCATCGGATTAAGTATTTACAAATGCATACTAAAAAAACACACTTTTCCTAATGGATATATTACACAAGTTGATCTTAACTAACTCCTAAGTGTCTAAATATCCTAACATCCCCCCTTAAGAACAACTTGGGATAGGATTGAAGGATTTACAAAAGTGACACTATTAGGAGAAGGAAGGAGGCATTAGAGCCTATCCCCCCTTAATGACAAGTTCCTGAACTCCTAACATAGATCGAAGTTTAGAAAACTTCACTTCTATAAGAGTCTTGGTGAAGATGTCTGCAACTTGATCATCTGTAGGACAAAAGAGTACTTTAAGAACACGATCATGAACAAGATTTCTGATGAAGTTCATATGAAGCTCAATGTGTTTGCTGCATTGATGTAGGACTGGATATTTGGCAAGCTTGATGACACTTTGATTATCGCACCAAAGTGGACTAGGCTGCTGCTGTTCGAATCCAAACTCTGAAAGGATCTGTCGAAGCCATAAAGCTTCGCTTCTTGATTGGCATTAACTGCGGCTCGATATTCTGCCTCTGCTGAAGAAAGAGCAAGAGCTTGTTGTTTCTTACAAGCCCAAGTAATAGGTCTAGATCCCAGACTGAAAACATAACCTGCAGTAGACTTTTGATCATCAAGATCGCCGGCCCAATCTGAATCAGTGAAACCAACCAACAAAGGTCCCCCTCCTGTACTACAATGAATCCCGAACTGAATTGTACCTCAAATATATCGAAGTATTATTTTAGCTGCTTTCCAGTGACTTTCATGAGGTGTTTGTATATAATGGGAAACATGACCAATGGCAAAGGAAATGTTAGAACATGAATGAGTCAAGTATAAGAGACTACCAACAAGTTGATGATACAAGGTGGCATCTACTTCAGGTGAAGGACAAGTGGCAGAAAGTTTGAATCCGGATTGGAAGGGAGAAGGGGCTAGTGTACAATCTTCCATGTGAAAGCGATGAAAAACGTCACAAGCATACTTAGAATGAGAAAGAAAGATTCCTTCTTTGGTTTGCAGGACTTGGAGACCAAGAAAATAATGCAAATGTCCTAAGTCTGACATTTCAAAATTTTGCTTAAGACTGGATTTCACATGGGTTATAAGCTTAGGGTCACTACTAGTAAGAAAAAGGTCATCAACATATAGAACAAGTATGATGAGATGGTTTCCTACTTTCTTGGTATAGACATTGGGGTCAGAATGGCATCTAGAAAAACCAGTGTCAAGGAGAAAGCTCTCCATTTTGGCATACCAAGCTCTAGGAGCTTGCTTAAGGCCATATACGGATTTATTAAGGCGGAAAACAAGGCTAGAGTTATTCTAAACATATCCAGGAGTTTGTTCCATGTAAATTTTCTCCTGTAAATCACCATCTAAGAAGGTAGACTTGACATCCATTTGATGGACTTCCTAGTTGTGTAAGGCTGCAAGGGAAAGAACAAGGCAGATGGAGTTCATTTTTGAGATAGGAGCAAAGGTTTCATTGTAGTCAATCCCTTCAAAATTGGAAAAACCTTTGGAAACTAACCTTCCCTTAAGTCTTTCAACACTTCCATCTGATGCATACTTAGTTCTGTAGACCCATATACATCTGACAAGTTTTCTTCCTTTTGGAAGAGGCACAAGATCCCAAGTATCGTTCTCCATTAAGGAACGATATTCTTCATCCATAGCTGCATCCTAATCTGGATTTCCTGAAGCTTCTGCAAAGGTTTCTGGATCATGATTCTCGAAAACTTGAGCCAAAAGAGAAGAGGCTCGTTGAAACTAAGAATGTGTTCGACGTTGATCTCTAGGATCACTGGCAAGATCACCAGCTGCTTCACATGTTGAACGGACCCATCAAGGAAGCACTTGTGCTGGTGCAACTGGAGGAATATGAGCAGGTAGAGGTGGATTTTCATCCTCACTGTCATCATCAGAAACTGGAGTTGTAAACTTGTCAAGGAAGTTGGAAGAAGAAGAAGAAGGCACAATCACTGAATCAGGCTCGCAGGCCAAAGATGGCACAATCGCCAAGTTAGGCTTGCAGGACAAGATATTTTCATCAAATTTAACATCTCTTCTAATGATTACATCATGAGAACGTGGTTGAAGAAGTCTATAACCTTTTACATCTTCAAAATATCCAACAAATATGCACTTTTCACTTTTAAGCTACAATGCTTTCTGTTTTTCATCCGGAATGTGAGCCCATGCTTCACTACCAAACACACGGAAGTGACTTACATCAAGTTTAGTTTTACTCCATGCTTCTTCCAGTGTAATACCTTGTAATGTTTTAGTGGGGGTGCAATTAACTATGTAATTTGCACAATTAATGGCTTCAACCCAAAATTGAAGACTTAGTCCCTTAGATTGGATCATACAATTAGCCATTTCTTTTAAAGTGCAGTTCTTCCGCTCAGCTACACCATTTTGTTGTGGTGTATATGGAACAATGTGTTGTTGTTGGATGCCTTGTTCAGTGCAGAAAGTAGTGAACTTTTTGTTAACATATTCTCCTCCATTGTCAGATCTTAACTTAATAATTTGATGACCAGATTGTTTTTCAACAAGGGCCTTGTAGGCCACGAACATGTTAAATACTTCGCTCTTAAGTTTTAGGAAATAAACCCAAGTGCGTCTGGTGTAATCATCAATGAAATTCAAGAAATAGTTGAAACCAGAAAAGGAAGCCAATGGAAGAGGACCACACAAGTCACTATGCACAAGCTCCAAGGGAACCGAGGCGTACAAAGAGGCACGTTTGTCAAAACTGTCCCGATGATGTTTTTCGAGTACACAACCGGAACAAACACCATCCTTACAAGATACCATCGGAAGACATATCACCATATTGTCCTTACATAGTTGTTGCAATGAGCGATAATTTAAGTGACCAAATCACTCATGCTAAAGTTTGATCAAGTTATCACTATGAGAAACAAAAATTGAAGGAAAAGGTGATGACCCAAAGTTGTTAAATTTGTACAACCTGATAATATCATCAACAATTCTAGTAGATAGGACATGTTGAGGATCTTTAAAATCCTTGATTACAACTTGGTGAGGTGTGAACGTCATAGTTTTACCTTCACCAGAATGAGTGATTTGATAGACTGATAACAAATTGTAGGAAATTCTTGGAACACATAGTACATCACTGAAATGACCATTATCTACTGGAACTATTCTAGCTCCTACAACACTTAGAGATCTATCATCACCAACAAATATTTGTTTGGTGTTACATTCATTCATAGTTAAAAATATGGCTTGATCCTTAGCCATATGATAAGATGCTCCAGAATCAATGAGCCATTCATTTGAAGTAGAAGAAGAAGATGCATTATAAGAATAACCAGAAGCACAAAGTGCATTTCCATGAGATTTTGAAGGCGAATCTAGGCTGATGTGGTGCTTCTTCATTGTTGCTTTCAAGGCTGCCATCTTTTTGAAACACTTAGATTCATCATGATTATCTTTCCCGCAATAGTTGCAATGACGCTCGGTCTTCTTTCCTTTTGGCTTGGATCCTTTGTCATGTTTTAAAGAAGGAGTTGACTATGAGGGTTTGAGACCCTTGTTTGACTTATTATTGTGAAAATTTTGTTTCTTGGGAGGCTTGGACTTTTCTTTCTGTTGGGACAATAAGGCTTTCCCAGATGTATCTGCATTGTTAACTATTCCAAGATGGATGAGCTTATCTTGCTATCTAATCAAGGAATCACAAAAGGATTCAAGACTAGGCTCTTGATAGCTAGCTGCATTCAAGGAATCTTTCATGGAGTAAAATGTAGATACAGAAACAGAATATGTAGGTCCAAGTTTGCAAGAAATATGATAAATGAATTGTTTGTCTTCCCTCTTAATCTTACATTCTGCACATAAGAGTTTAAGATTTTTGTACTTAGATAAATAATCTTGAATGCATGAAAAATCACTTGGATTTAAATAAATCAACTGATTTTCGAGTTGGTGACCTCGAATTTCATTGTGTTTACCAAACGCAGATTCCAACTTGTCCCAAGCAGCATCAGGTTCATCAATTCCAGATATGTGAAATCACAAATCAGTAGAGATTGACATCCCAATCAATCCATGAGCTTCGTCACATCTATTTTCCCATTTGATTTTCTTATCATCATCAGTAGGTTGTGTTTCTTTCCCTGAGGTAATTCTGAAAAGTCCTCTACTTTGTAGAACATCCTCCATACGAGATTTCCATGAGAAATAGTTGGAACTAGTAAGTAGAATATCACAAGGGGCGGCCATATTTGTACATTAATAGTTGTAAAATCAGAAACCAATAGTATGAATGCGAAGAGATCGAAAAAATAGGCGGTTTAAAAAAAACGGCACTGAAAACTGACTTCGGATGATGAAGTTATGCTTGAACAAAGAAACTGTTGAAGATGTTCCAAATAGTGACGTGGTAGATAGAGAATGAGCAGCTAAAAAAAAAAGACCCCCCTCTTCCCAAGATGAACTTTTGACAATCACTTTACAAGAAAGTTTCTTTAAGTGAATCACTTTTATAAAATAAGTGATTTCACTTTTACAATGATACTTTAAATAGTGCAACAATAAAAATGAACTTAAGTGACTCACTTTGTATTTGTATTTTTTATTATTTAAGTAAGATGCACTTTTACAATAAAGTAACTTGAAAATAGAAATTGCATGCACTTTGCCTTTAAAAAGTAACTTCCTAAGACTTGAACTCAAGACTTGATAAGGAATAAAACCACTTTGAACCAAGTGAGCTATATTAAAAGGTATGTAAAATATGGGAATGAGGAAGGGGGCTTCTTTTTTATTTTACTCTTCTTGCTTGGTTTCTGTGTTTGCCTTTTTTTCCTGTAAATCACACCACAAACCAAAAAAATAAAAAAATAAAAAATTTCCACAATTGTGGTGTTAGATCTCGTTAGCTTGCCCGAAAAGTCTACATTTTCTCTCTGTTTCTGATTTGCCGAAATCGTGCAAGGTGCACGGAAAATAGCATACGCAGCCGAGAAAAACCCTTTCCCTTTCTGTTTTTTATTTTCCGAGAACGCTCAAGGTGCACGGAAAAGAGCATATGCAGACAGGGAAAGCAACAATCCAAAACAAAAAAATCTAACAGTAAAAACTGATAAAATATGAGATTTTTTTTTCTTTAAAAAAAAAAAAAATGTGTCACTGTAACATTATACCTTCAGATCTGATGAAATACGCGTTTCTGAAGCAACCGGGAACCGTTTTTGATCAAACGAAAACTATTTCCCAATGGAAACGACGCTCTGGATCATACCCGAACCAGAAACTCTTTCAGGTTTTGGCAACAACAGTTCAAGATCTAGATCATAACTGGAAGCGGCTCTGATACCATGTTCGGGTACACAGGGTACTCCCAAAAGACCGAACACCTAGAGAAACCACTTCACACAAACAGATCACAAATCGATACACTGATGTTTTGATGTGGTTTAAACCCTCGTGAGGGAAACACTCCACGGCCCCGGCCAAATAGCTTCTATGGGACAATTTATTATGCAAAGAAAGAAAGTTACAAATGAACTTCTCATAATCGATCAACTTTCCAATGACCCTCCATGCTCTTTAAATAGAGATCATGGACCAATCGGGTGTTAAGCCATGGATCAAGGGTAGGTGTGATCTAAGATAAGTTGAGCCGTCGGATCACTCTATGTCGAAAACATACCGTGACCGTGGGAAATAATGCATACTAAAGAAACACACTTTTCCTAATGGATATATTACACAAGTTGATCTTAACTAACTCCTAAGTGTCTAAATATCCTAACAAGTTCCACAAATGACTGCTAACTTCAAATATTATAATAGCCCTTACGTATTTCATGTTGTTTTAAAATGATTTCTGGTGCATAACCTTGAGATCTTTTATGTGGATATTTCTCTTTGGTATGTCTGAAACCTATTTTTTTTATTTAAATCATTACTCTATAAAATTTTATATAAGTACATTAACTTAGTAATAAGCTTTCAACTTGTCCTAATTTATTAAGTTGCACTATGTAATATGTCAATGCATATTTGTTTTGATTTTAATGCTAAAAGTCCCAGTTGGGCTTCAGTGACATATGGAGTATTCATTTGTTTTGATTGTTCAGCTATGCATCGGAGTCTTGGTGTTCATGTCAGTTTTGTGACTTAAGATGAAGTAGTAATCATACTATACAATTATGCTATTTTGTATCTTGATATTAGAATCAACTGAACAAAATCATTGGGTACCTTAAGGTGTTTGACATGGACTATAGAAAATTTACAGATAAGATTGAAATGTAAATGTAAAAATTAGCTCATTGCTTATTGTTATGCTCTTTTGTCATTGCCATTAAAATTATATGTGACGCCCAATTGAGGTTATTTAGAATATTATAATTCATTTAAATAGGTCTATGTATTTAATGCTAAATGCTAGTTTTTAGTGCATATCACTGGCTTCTTTACCTCTTATATATTTTTTATGGTCTTGTTTAGATATGACTAAGTTATTTTCATTTATTTTGACCTTGATTTGAATTGTAGTGTATCCAATGTTTTGCATGGTGAATTTTTGTTGTCAAGACTCAAAACTGTTTGTGGGTTCATGTTGCCATTTCTATTTTTTTCTCAATGGGAATTTTTTTCTTTTTTCTTTTCTCATATCTATAATTTTGTATTGTGATTGGTTGTGAAGTTGTTTCCTGGTTCATCTTCTTTTTGTTTCTTGAACAACTATTTCTTTTCATCCTTTATCCTTTATTTTTCAAGAAAGTTTATGATGTGGTGGGTTTGGTTGAGTGTCTGTTAAATAAATATAATCCAGCGAAATCTGTCAAAAATGGTTCAGTCATCAAGATTATGGAATTAGTCTTGTCACTTCATCGACTTTTGTCTTTCGTTTGGCTTTGATACTATATATAAGATTTTTATAAATTCATACACACATCATAATAATTTCCAGAAATGGTGGATATAATGATACATGCCCAATATGACTGATGTTGCTACAACAATTACACCAAAGGCTAGCACAAGTTAGGTTACCAATGTACGGAAAAGAAAACCAGCAAGACTCCCAAGAGACAACAAGACTCCCACATGAAGATAGGGTCATAGTGACTTGTTTGTTACTTGGGGAACATGCTAAGTTGACTCTACCTGCTGGCTTGTAAGAAACTTTCCACTACTTGACATTACTAGGACAAACTGGGAAGTCAACTCCAATCAATTGCTTATGATTCTTCTCAAACTTATCAATTAAACATGGCTAATCTTAAGTCATATTAGGTCAAATTTGGTCAACATCTAGTCAAATTTTCCATTTTTTCCTTTCTTTTTTCATTCAGTCTTATGTATAAAATATTTTGTAATGAATAATAAATATGTACAATGTCATTGCAAACTATGTACTCGATGGAATATTGGTTGAAGGAAAAATCAGAAATATCAAGGGAAAAAATGCATCATGTACCCTATCTACTATTGTCTTTTAGATTTTTCAGCGCTTAGGATTTTGGCTTTAAGCTATAATGTAGGTTTAAAACTTTTTTTTCCCATTTACATGAGGATGCCTATTTTGATGTCCAAATGATGTGTTTGCCATAAAATGGTATTTGTATCTAATTTTTTTGAGTAAAGTTTTGTACTATCTATTGTTCAAAATAAATACAACATTTTTAATGTGAAATCATTCACTTGAATATGCTACATGAAGCAATGAACTATATTTCATTAAGGTTTAATCATGTTGTGTTGCGTGATATGTAATCATGGGAATCTTACTACTATTTGATTATTGAGTTTTTCACATGATTGATTGCAAGCTCTAGCTCTATTCTCGAGTTTATAAGTTGTTTATTGAGTTTGAATATGGTTGATAAAAGGATCTTGATACATTCGCAGGTTGAGGAGATGCAGTGGGAACTATGTCGGATTTTGATAAAATTCAACCCCTTATCAGCAGGTTCAATGTTCATAAACTTTTTACAACGTCTTGTTTGGAAGAATAGAGGAGAAGATCATAACATGCCTCCACCCGGTCCTTCAAATAACTCTATTCTTGTTTCTGCATACACAATACTACTATTTTTTTTGTTTGAGGGTTTTGGTATGGTTGATACATGTGAATTAATGAAGGGGCCAAGACAGAAAGTAGACAATGGAATAGGAATATGTGAAACCCACATATTAAATTTGTTGATATTGAAGATTCTAATTTTCTTGTTGCTACCATCAAAGTTTGAAAGTTTGAATGAACACAACATATCCTGTTTCACTTTCATGGCACGTGTGAAGCCCACATATGAAAATGCTTGACTAATTATGAGAGATTAATATGAAAGTGCTTGGAAATTTTATTCTCATATCAATCTATAAGGAATTCTATTTAAGGGTGCTAGCTCAATGGTATAGCACTTTCCTTATAGGCAGAAGGTTGGTGGTTTGATTCCTCTATGCCCTATTTATATTTTGAAACCACTAAAAAGAGATAAATGACTAAAAAAAAACCAAAATTTGCATATAAATGACCACTTTTGAGTGGGCGATCGCTGGTAACAAATTAGCGGTCATTTATCATGTGACAAAAAATGTGGTCGTTGATTGTGACAATTAATGACGAAATTAATGACCAAATATATGACAACAAGATAAGCTATAAATGACCAAGCTAAATATGACGACATTTTTGGTCGTATGATATATGACCGCTAATTTGCTACTAGTGGTCACCAACTCAAAAATGGTCATTCATATGCGGATTTTGGTCATTTTTTTGGTCACTTATATCTCATTTTGTACTAGTGTTATATATATATGGAGAGATCGTTTCCTCAGTCGCCGATAGTGATACTAAACAATTATGCTGAGATCTACTTGTTCCATTCAGAAGAAGCAACAATAAACTCATTTATAAGATATATTCCAATCCATAGATCATTTTCCCAATCGTAGGTAGTAATATTAAACAAATATACAGAGATATACTTGTTCCATTCATGAGCAGCAATAATAAACACATCTATAGAGAGTATATTTACTTGATAGAAACGTATGTTGAACCGGAAAATGAAATGGAGAGGTATCAATTCCTCCCAACCATAGAGAATATTAAAATCACCATATCTCATGCCTGAGATAGATCACCACCACAACTACTGGACTAGCACTATTGCAACGCAACACTCCTACCTTGGATTCTCTAACAACTAAAAATCGATGGACTTAACAAATAAGAGGTCTCAACAAAAATGCTCCAGCATAATGGTTCTCTTCTACACAACATGCCCTCATGCTCTTTCCGTGCTTCTCTTTATAGTATTTTCATCTAGGTCTTGTGCCATCACCAACCCAATCTCAAGTAAATCCTGGGATCCCTATCTTTGTGGATCTTGTTGGAGTGTTGAGGTCTCCACTTGGATTTATTGGTTTTTTCATAATGGCTGTGCTATCTCTTGTCCATAGTTGTAGGTGGTGTCCCCTCTTTCAATTGATCCTCTCCAATGTTTTTCTTTTATTTAAAATAATAATAAAAATAGTTTTAGTGGACATAACTCTCACATAAATGTGAGTTACAATTTTTGTGAGTTTTAATAACTCAAAGAATAAATAATAATAAAAATAATAAATCTTTACTTCAAGTAAAATAGGGATTGTTTTGTGAGGGGTTGTCACATTCCTCCCCGCCTTATTCTTAACACCATCCCGAGTGTTCATTTTTGTTTATTTTTAATCAGAGCCTTCTTGCTCTTGTTGGAAAAATGAAGGGTATGCCTCTCGCATTTTATCCTCCAATTCCCATGTAACCTCTTATGGGATAAAGTGCTTTCATTGCACTTTCGAGTGATAGCTCAATTCTGTAGTGTTAGCTCCTTCCTCATGAGGATACGAATAGGCCTGTTTTGGAACTCTCCGTCGGGTTCTACATGAATCATATCCCAATCAAGTATGTGAGTTGCATCATAAACATGCATTTTCAATCAAGATACATGAAAGACATTATGAACTTTAATAGTAGGAGGAAGTGCACGTTCATAGGCTACCGAACCTACCTTTTCCAGTACCTCAAACAGTCCACAATACCTGGGATCCAGCTTCGAACACTTACCCAACCTTAAGGAACTTCTTTTTTCTTTTACCTTTAAGTGGACATGGTATCCGACACTGAACTCTCTCTGAGTTCTTTTGAGATCTGCATAGCTTTTTTGACAATCTTGTGCACATTTTAGATTTTGTTGTACCTGTTTAACAATTTGTTCCATGTCTCTTAACAAATCGGGTATGAGTACAATCCTATCCATGGGACTATCCCATGTTATAGGTGTGTGGAACCTTCTTCCATATAGTATCGCAAAGGGTGTATGTTTTGTTGGTGTTTGATAGCCATTGTTATATGCAAACTCAACTAAATGCAGATATTCTTCCCACTTATCGGTTTTTTTCATCATGTACATTCATAACATGTCTTCAAGTATTTGGTTAGCTCTTTCCGTCTGCCCATCTGTTTGCAGATGGTATGCGGTACTCAAATTTAACTTTTTTTCTAACCCTTGAAATGATGCTTTCCAAAAATTGCTAGTAAATTTTGAATCTCTATCTGATATCACCACTTTTGGAATGCCATGCAATATAAATATTTCCTTCATAAAAATTTCAGCAATATTAACAGCTTTAAAAGTAGACTTAACCGGAATGAAATGTGCATCTTTACTTAGTTTATCAACTACTACCATAATTGAATCATGTTTTCTATTATTATTAGGTAATCCGGTTATGAAGTCCATACTTATTACCTCCCATTTCCATGCCGGAATGGGAAAGGGTTGCAACAACCCAGCTGGATGTTTATGTTTGGGTTTTACCTGCTGACATTCTAGAAATCTAACTAGATAGTCGGCAACATATTTCTTCATGTTAGGCCAATAATATTCATTCTTTAAAGTTGTAAACACTTTATGGTACCTAGGATATCTGGAGTAAGGTTTCTTATGAGTTTCATTTAAGATTAATCTTTTTACTTCTTCTCAATTGGGTACATATATTCGGTTTTTATATTTAAGCAAGTTGTCAGTCCCGACACTAAAGTCGGTTGGTTCTTTCTCAGTAACACTTATTTTCCATTTTTATTTAGTTCTTAAATAATCTTGATCATTTTTTGTAGCATTATTTATTATGTTCTCCAAGTCTATTTTATAACTGCTCATCGCAGTAGAAATCAAGAAATTTACATTCCTACTCAGAGCATCAGCAATCTTATTTTCTTTTCCCTTAATGTGTTTAATTTAAAAGTCGTACTCGCTCAAGAAGGCCAACCACCTTGCTTGTCGAGCATTGAGATTTTGTTGATCGGAAAAATATTTTAAGCTTATGTTGTCAGTTTTTAAAATGAATCTTTTCCCGATTAGATAATGTCACCACATACTCAAAGCATGAATTATGGCTTCCAACTCTATGTCATGAGTCGCATAGTTCTTTTCATGTTGCTTAATTTTTTTGGATTCATAGCTTATTACATGATCTTCCTGTAATAATACCCCACCTAACCCTTCTAAACATGCATATGTACGAACCAGAAAGTCTTTGTAGGGATCAACTATTTTTAGAATGGGTGCAGTGGTAAGTAAGTATTTTAACTTTTCAAAGGTTTCTTGACATTTAGTTGTCCAATTAAATTTTATCCCTTTCTTTTGGAGTGAGGTTATAGGATAGGTAATTTTCGAAAACCCCTCGATAAATATACGGTAGTAACCCGTGATCCCCATGAAGGATCTAATGCCCGTCACATCTCTTGGGGCTGGCCAATCTATGATCGCCTTGATCTTGTTTGGGTCTACCGCAATTCCATCTTTCGAAATTACATGTCCTAGATATTGTACTTTATCTCAATCACATTTACTAAACTTCGCGTAGAGTTTATGTTCTCTTAAATTTTGTAGGACCATTCTTAGGTGTTCTTCATGCTCTTCTTCATTTTTAGAGTAAATTAAGATGGCATCTATAACGATGACGACACACTTATCCAAAAATTTGTGTAACACACTGTTCATTAGACACATGAAAATTGTCGGGGCATTGGTCAAACCAAAGGGTATGACCATGAACTCATAGTGCCCATAACGTGTTTTGAAAGCAGTTTTATAAACATCTTCATATTTTATTCTTATTTCATGGTATCTAGTTCTTAAATTAATTTTAGAGAATAATGTCGCTCCTCGTACTTAATCGAATAGATCATCTATGCGAAGGAATGGGTATCAATTTTGAATGGTCATCTTGTTTAGTTGACGATAGTCAATGCACAACCTCAAGGTTCCATCTTTCTTTTTCACAAAAAGAACCGGTGCTCCCCAAAGGGACAAACTTGGTCTAATGTAGTGTTTATCAATTAACTCTTGCAATTCCATTTTTAGTTCTACTAGTTCAGGTTGATTCATTCGGTAATGGGCCTTAGAGGCATGTACCGCACCAGGTACTAACTCAATAGTGAAATCAATAGCCCTCCTTGGAGGTAATCCAAGAACTTCTTCTGGAAACAAATTCTTAAATTCTTGTAGGATAGAGTAATCTTGTATATGAGGTTTATTCTTATCATTAGAGGTTTTCGTTATATGCAAAGCAAAAATCTTACAACCTTTTCTAGAACACTTTTTCAAGTGTATTGCAGACACCTTTGTAATTGTACCTTTCTTTGGAATTCCTCTAACAATTCTATGATTACCAGATTCATCAATGCAAGTAAATGTTTTTTCATAGCAATTTAAAATCACTCTATGTTTTTCAAACCAATCCATGCCAACCAAAATATCATATGATCCTAGGGGTAATATGTTCAAATCATCTTTTGTAACATAATCATTCATCTTAAATTCACATGTGGAAATAAAACTTGTTACTTTTCTTTTTGTGCTTGTGGCTAATTGAACTAGCCAGGATTTTTGAAATTCATGTTTCTTCAATTTACAAGCATCTAACAAACTAGGATATATATAACTTAACGTTGAACCAGAGACAATTAAAACAAAAATAGCTCTTTCAGAGATTTTTCCTTCTACCTCTATCATGGAGGGTTGAAAAATCTACTTGACGATTATCCAAGGCTGCACTTATCTTTGGAATGGTCCTTGCAACTTCTCCAACCATGGAAGCCTCTCTGACTGCATGAATAATTTGGTTGTCCTTTTTATGCGGACAGTCCCTGTAGAAATTGCTTTTTGCACATCCTCAACATTTTAGAGGTTCTCTTTGTATTTCTTCATTTTTCTTATATCCAATGTTATCTTTAAATTCAGGTTTGGCTAGTTGAGTTTGGTTAAAATTATTTTTGGGAAAGTTTGTATTCTTATTAAAGGGTTTAAATTCTCTTCTTTTAAAATCTTGTCCTTCCTTCTTCTTAAAGGTATTTGGGTTATCCTGTCTATGCTTAGTTTCATGACAAGCTAGCGTAGCTTTTCTCATTACTTCATAAAGTGTTTTAGGGTTATCAAATTCTAGTCTATCTTTATAAAAGTTAGGTAGAAAACCAAAGAACCTCTATATTTTGGCTTTTGCTCAGTGAGGTAGGGTACATATCTTAATAGGGACAGGAATTTAGTGCATAGATCATGCATCGACATTTTCCCTAACCTTAGTTCATAAAATTATTTAGACTTACCCTCATAGTAATATTCAGACAGATACTCTTTTTTAAATACCTTTTAAAACCAATTCCAAGTAACTTTACGATCATTAATCCCCTTAGCATTCTTTAGGTCTTGTCACTAAATATCATCTTTCCCCACCAAGTTAAAAATAACCATTTTTTATTTCATTGAATTAGAGTAGTTATACATGGTGAAATACCTTTTCATACTCGATAGCCATGCTTCGGCTTCTTCTCCTTTCTTGATTTCCCCGTCAAAGATAGGAGGTTTAATCTTTTTAAAT
This sequence comes from Larix kaempferi, assembly GCA_027924585.1. Lineage (NCBI taxonomy): Eukaryota > Viridiplantae > Streptophyta > Pinopsida > Pinales > Pinaceae > Larix > Larix kaempferi. Next base: position 85,053 of record BSBM01000562.1, read on the forward strand.
TCTCTGTATATCTCATCCATACGTCTCTTTTTCCTTCCTTGTCTATGATCATCATCGCTACTAGAGTCATCCAACTCATTTTCAGTGGAGCTATCATCGGAAAAAGTTTCGGATGAAGAATCCATTCTTTTATTTTTATATTTTCTTTTTATCTCCACATGACCCGTGTCTTTAGAAAATTCCGCTAATTTTTGTAATAGAGCTTTATTTACATCCTCTTGGATCCACATCACCCGTTCATGTTCCAATTTAAACGTTTGTAAGCCATTTTGAAGTTCTCTTACAGTTTGCAGAATTTCCTCTTGATTATCATTCATAACTTTATTATGTTGTTCCTCTTTAGTTAGTTCGACATAAATGGGAATGGAAGATATTTCTTCATCCATTTCTCAGTAATACGAACTTAATCACAATCTAATCAAAAGAAAACACAATTACCACACTTAGTTAGAAATTTATATAACATAAATAAACATTAGCAATGAGCTCCATTAGCTCCTAGTGTAGGAACCTAGGGCTCTAATACGATATTGTCATATATTACTAGGATTGTTACCATGCTATTTGGATAATTATAAACTTTAATATTTATTTCCTAACTTTACGAAAACAAATAGCTCATGCTCAAAATTTTAAATAACAAATTAATTCAAAAACACATCCTTCTACTTCATTTATAAACTAACTCTTTATACCATACTTGAGAAAAAGTAAAACAAGATAAAGTTTTTGTTTGTTTTAATTTTTTTTACAATCCTTTCCATATGTAACTATTTAAATCTAACACAACTATTACTTATCTACTATACCAACCAAAGCGACATAAAATTACCATATATACTCACATATATGGTAACATCTCTATAATATATATATATATATATATATATTGTATTTTCTAAAGGTATACAAACTACATACCAATTATAATTTAAATAACTTTAAATTAAAAGTTAATATTGGTTTCTCAAAAAGCGTTTAAGCATACAAATGCTTACCCTACTCTAATATTACCATAATTATAACTATGAAAGTACTGGAGTAAATGAGCAAAAGTTTTACCAATCTATTCGTCGGCATTATCCAAAGTTCAAAGGGCTTAATGCATTCACATTACAAGCAAATGCATTAATATATTTAGTATAAATTGTTCATCACAATTTTTTATTATTTAATAACCAAGTCTGTTGGAAGTGCCACTTTGGCAGGGTTCCAAACAGGTTTAAAATGATAACTTAAGTTACGGTGGAGTTTACACTTATCATGCTACTCTGTTCACCCAACTGTCGACATAGTATGCGAAGAATTGTACAGACTACAGTTGTTTTGTGACAATCCGCTCCACGTCACAGAGGGTACTACGTACCATAACTTTGTTTACTAGAGTGAGATAGGGCTCATCTAGAACATACATCATTTGAACAGGGGTTTACTTTAGTTTCTAAAGGCAATCTCCTCCACGAATGCACCAATAGAAGAGTAAGCAAAGCATATATATATATATATATTCCACTAGAATCATTACATGCAATTTTAAAATCATTTACATAGACATATGACAGCAACTAAAAAAACCAGGGTCCCTGCTTGACGCAGCCCCTAATTCTGGTTTCAGGATGACATAGTTTTAAACTTAAATGTGTGACAACAACCAATAGATAAAACCTTCATAGGAAAATGACTCCAAAGCAGCAGATCAATGGGGACTCGTATTACGATTCAGGGAAATCATGCAAACAGAAAACCAAACTCTAATACAGCAAAAACCAACATACTGCAGATAGGATGGACAAGTTTCAATGATTTAGTGAAAGTAATATAGTTACATAAACCTACAGTATGGGAGCATCACGACTACGCCTCTGGAAAAGGTCAAACGAGATCTATAAATAGTTATATCTTAGTTGTCTTTTCATAAAAAGGAAAATACAAGGATCTAAAACCTCACGCCCACGCCTTTGCCAAAGGTCAATCGAGATCATAGGTAAATAGTTATATCTATTTGCGTTTTCATAAAAGGGAAAAAAATACAGGGATCTAAAACATGGTAGCATCCAAACCACCCATTCGGCAGAGGTCATTCCAATCATAGAGATCTTATACAAGAAATGTAATGTATATAGTATTTGAATTTATAAAGGAAATATACACATAGATGAATCAAATTTGGAAACATCACATCTACGCAATTGCTAGGGTCGATACAACACCCATATTTACTTCACACCTACTCCCTTGCCAAAGGTCAAACAAGATCCCATATATATATATATATAATTATATCTTGTCTGTTCTTTTATAAAAGGGAAAATACAGGATTTAAATCGTAATCAACAGTAATAAATGTATATACATTATATATATATATATATATATATGGAGAGATCGTTTCCTCAGTTGTCGGCAGTGATACTAAACAATTATGAAAAGATCTACTTGTTCCATTCATAAGCAGCAACAATAAACTCCTTTACAGGATATATGCCAATCCATAGATCGTTTTCCCAATCGGAGGAAGTAATATTAAACAAATATGCAAAGATCTACTTGTTCCCTTCATGAACAACAATAATAAACACATCTACATAAAGTTTACTTACTTGACAGAAAGGTATTCCAAACTAGAAAATGCAATGGAGAAGTATCAATTCCTCCCAACCATAGAGAATCTGAAAATCACCAGATCTCACCCCCGAGCTGGATCACCACCACAACTACTGGACCAGCACTACTACAACGCAGCACTCCTATCTTCGAGTCTGTAACAACTAAAAATCGATGAACTTAACAAATAAGAGGTCTCAACAAAAATGCTCGAGCATAATGGTTCTCTTCTACACAACATTCCCTCATGCTCTCTCAATGCTCCTCTTTATAGTATTTTCCTCGGTCTTGTGTTATCACCAACCCAATCTCAAGTAAATCCTAGGATCCCTATGTTTGTGGATCTTGTTGGAGTGTGGAGGTCTCCACTTGGATTGATTGGTTTTTTCATAATGGTTGTGCTTGTTAGTTTTTCAGCATTTAATTCAATATGATCTAGGATCTTAACTAAGAGAACAACATGTACAGCATATCAAACATAAGAGACAAGATACACAAAGCATTTTACACAAAGCATGTATAACATATCAAACCCCACAACTTCCTCTAGAATGAGCACCAATACAAAGATCAAAAAGATCAAACCCCAAAACAAGAGATAGTCTCCTAGCAGCTTCTCCTCCTCCACTTGTGCAATCCTCCACCCTCTCACTAATGCAAAGTGAGTGACGGTATGAATGGATAAATAGAGAGGCACTCCTCTCTATTTATACTTTACCTTTACTTGCCGTTTACTCTAACTAGGCCGACCTCCCTTAGGAGAGTCTAATAACCGATTACCACTTGTCACTAGGCCAACCCCACTAGGGTGGTCTAATAACCCTTTAACTCATACAGGGACGAACCCACTAGGGTGGTCTAATAACCCTTTAACTCATACAGGGCCGAACCCACCAAGGTGTTCTAATAACCCATCAAGTATGAGTTATGACACTTACAATGTAACTTGCAACACTTGCAAATACAAATGACAACACTTCCAATCGGAGGAATAATACAGATCCATTGGGGATACAATAAAGTACAAATGTAATACATACAATACACAAGTGAATATCTTCCGAAGTTACAAATGCATCAACACTCCCTCTTAACTAGGAAGGTATTCTCTTGAAATAGGTCATCAATACATATAGGCACAAGTCTTCAATTATGGAGCTGGATCATCGTCACTGGATCACAGAGCATCATCGTCACTGCTGCTATATTCGTCATCTCGATCACTAGTGCTATTTCTCAATTCTTCTCGTCATAGGAAGTTCTAAAGAGCGATTCCTTTTTCATGTTGGATGTAGGCCTAGCCTCTTGTAGGTCATCATCATCTCTGCGAGCAGGCCATCCAGTGGAATTCTCAGGGTTGATTATGTGTGTCAACAAAACCTTGAAAGAGCATCCCATGACTTATTATGAGCTTACTGCTCAACCTATTGGATGTTAAGATTTAATATGCTAAGACAGAAAATAGCAGCATTACATTCCATTTCACAATAATAGCATATACAGGATCACTGAAGAAACAACAAGCATAGCATAAACACAAGAGACACAGATTTATCCTGGGAAACCCTCATGGGGTAGAAAACCCAGTAAAGCTTTCTCAATATAGATGACCAGCAATATACCAAGATGCAAACCAAAGACATGATCTCCTCCTCCACCATAGCAGACCTCTCCTCCACAAGTGTGCCTCTCTCTCAAGTGAGTGTGTGTGTCAAATGAGGAACACACCTCCTCTATTTATACACTACTCTGACATATATTTTACACAAGTACACGTAGGCTCGTATTTAATCAATGGGTTAAATACCCCACTACAACTGACTGGGCCGACCCCTCTAGGGTGGTCTAATAACCCTTTGACCCACATAACAGATACAGGGCCGACACCCCACTAGGGAAGTATAATAACCCGAGTTACCATATTCCAACGGAGGAATAACCATCTCTGGATATACAATAAGATCTTCACGGAGGAATCAAACATCTCCGGAATAATAAAGTACAAATATAATATTCTTTGAAGTTACAATATCTCAACACTCCCCCTTAACGAGAAGGATATTATAACAGCATCTGCACGAGCAAGGAGTCATCAACATCATACATGATACATCTATAAATCATTGGAAGCTTTCTCAACATCATCAGTAACTCAAGCAATTACTGGAACATCTTCAATACTGGAACATCAACATCTTCAGTACTGAGTCTTTATCTTTGCAGCACTGGAACAACTACAGCAACATCAACATCTAAATCCTCATGATCATCAGCATCATCATCTCACGATCATCAACATCTCCATCACACGATCATCATCATCATCATCAGCATCACGATCATCAGCATCGTCATCACACGATCATCAGCATCATCATCACATGATCATCAACATCGTCATCACATGATCATCAGCATCGTCATCACACAATCATCAGCATCGTCATCACACGATCATCAGCATCGTCCTCACATGATCATCAGCATCGTCATCACACGATCAACAACATCGTCATCTAGATCATCACGATCAGCAGCATCGTCATCTAGATCATCACGATAAGTAGCACCGTCATCTAGATCATTACGATCAGCAGCATCGTCATCTAGATCATCACGATGAACAGCATCGTCATCTAGATCATCATGATCAACAACATCGTCATCTAGATCATCACGATCAACAACATCATCAATACAAGTATAAATATCATTAATACAAGTATCCTCATCAATACAAGTATACACATCATCAATACAAGTATCCTCATCAATACAAGTATACACATCATCAATACAAGTATCCTCATCAATACAAGTATACACATCATCAATACAAGTATTCTCATCAATACAAGTATACATATCATCAATACAAGTATCCTCATCAATACAAGTATACACAATAGAAGCATACCCTGCAACACACAAGATCCAATTACGGGATGATCAATCCCTCTCACTTTAGGACATAGGTCCAAGGATGATACAATTCTGATCCGCTTATGGGATGATCAGTCCCTCTCGGTTTAAGACAACTCTCATGTCTATGGATGATGCAATCCAGATCAACTTGCAGGATGATCAATCCTTATCACTTTAAGACACCTCACCATGTCTAGGGACGAGGCAATCCCAATCTATTTACAGGATGATTAGTCCTTATCACTTTAAGACATCTCACCATGTCTAGGGACGAGGAAATCCCAATCTATTTACAACATGATTAGTCCTTATCACTTTAGGACATCTCACCATGTCTAGGGATGAGGAAATCCCAATCTATTTACAGGATGATTAGTCCTTATCACTTTAAGACATCTCACCATGTCTATGGACGAGGCAATCCCAATCTATTTATAGGATGATTAGTCCACTCAATCTCATTTAGGACCATCCTTCCTTTCGAATTACTGGATTTACTGTCCAAGGATGATTTAATCCATTCAATTCATTTAGGACTATCCTTCCTTTCGGAATTACTGGATTTACTGTCCAAGGATGATTTAATCCACTCAATTCATTTAGGACTATCCTTCGTTTCGGAATTACTGGATTTACTGTCCAAGGATGATTTAATCCACTCAATTCATTTAGGACTATCCTTCCTTTCGGAATTACTGGATTTACTGTCCAAGGATGATTTAATCCACTCAATTCATTTAGGACTATCCTTCCTTTCGGAATTATTGGATTTACTGTCCAAGGATGATTTAATCCACTCAAATCATTTAGGACTATCCTTCCTTTCGGAATTACTGGATTTACTGTCCAAGGATGATTTAATCCACTCAATTCATTTAGGACTATCCTTCCTTTCGGAATTACTGGATTTACTGTCCAAGGATGATTTAATCCACTCAATTCATTTAGGACTATCCTTCCTTTGGGAAATACTGGATTTACTGTCCAAGGATGATTTAATCCACTCAATTCATTTAGGACTATCCTTCCTTTCGGAATTACTGGATTTACTGTCCAAGGATGATTTAATCCACAACCGTACATTTAGGACCACATCCAAGGATGACTCAATCCTCAACCGTACATTTAGGACCACGTCCAAGGATGACTGAATCCTCAACCGTACATTTAGGACCACGTCCAAGGATGACCCAATCCTCAACCGTACATTTAGGACCATGTCCAAGGATGACTTAATCCTCCACCGTACATTTAGGACCACGTCCAAGGATGACTTAATCCTCAACCGTACATTTAGGACCACGTCCAAGGATGACTTAATCCTCAACCGTACATTTAGGACCACGTCCAAGGATTACTTAATCCTCCACCGTACATTTAGGACGACGTCCAAGGATGACTTAATCCTCAACTGTACATTTAGGACCACGTCCAAGGATGACTTAATCCTCCACCGTACATTTAGGACCATGTCCAAGGATGACTTAATCCTCAACCATACATTTAGGAACACGTCCAAGGATGACTTAATCCTCCACCGTACATTTAGGACCACGTCCTAGGATGACTTAAGCCTCAACCGTACATTTAGGACTACGTTCTCGAAGACATACGTCTACGGCTCTTCTTTCAGACTGAAGTCCAGGGATGATCCAATCCCCTCACATGTTCACCAAGAACTTCATTCACGAAGACATACGTCTACGGCTCTTCTTTCGGACTGAAGTTCAGGGATGATCCAATCCCCTCACATGTTCACCAAGAACTTCATTCACGAAGACATACGTCTACGGCTCTTCTTTCGGACTGAAGTCCAGTGGTGATCCAATCCCCTCACATGTTCACCAAGAACTTCATTCTCGAAGACATACGTCTACGGCTCTTCTTTCGGACTGAATTCCAAGGATGATCCAATCCCCTCACATGTTCACCAAGAACTTCATTCTCGAAGACATATGTCTACGGCTCTTCTTTCGGACTGAAGTCCAGGGGTGATCCAATCCCCTCACATGTTCACCAAGAACTTCATTCACGAAGACATACGTCTACGGCTCTTCTTTCGGACTGAAGTCCAGGGGTGATCCAATCCCCTCACATGTTCACCAAGAACTTCATTCTCGAAGACATACGTCTACGGCTCTTCTTTCGAACTGAATTCCAGGGATGATCCAATCCCCTCACATGTTCACCAAGAACTTCATTCTCGAAGACATACGTCTATGGCTCTTCTTTCGGACTGAAGTCCAGGGGTGATCCAATCCCCTCACATGTTCACCAAGAACTCCATTCTCGAAGACATATGTCTACGGCTCTTCTTTCGGACTGAAGTCCAGGGATGATCCAATCCCCTCTTCTTTCTCGAAGACACTTGTCTACGGCTCACTTTAGAACTTGTGTTCAAGGATGATGCAATCCTCACATGTATTCTCATCAATTACTATCGATCCTGGGAACCCATACAGAACCTGATTCACACTTCTTCTTTCATTACACCATTAAGAGAATGGTCTTATCTAGCCACTTGGAGCAAACATCTCATCATGATTCTCTTCTTCTTTCTAAGAGAATCTTCTAGCCACAAGCCTTCTATAGTGTGTTTGATTTGAAAATCTTTTTTTTTGTTTAACATCCATCGCTTGTTCAGTGTTCATCATTCATCATGATCTTTCCTACAAATCAAAATTAAGTACATGATTAGTAATACTTCATAATCATCAAATCATATTGACATGATAACCTATTATGCATACAGATATCATTTACATAGTTATGCAACTATTTTGACCAATAATTTGGCACAACACTTTCCGATATCCTGTATGCATACAGTGGCTATCTAGATGCCTTCCATCTCTACCAGAACATACTATCGAGAGTGTGCACAACTCTCAGCATGTCAGCAAAGAGGTTTCATTCTAGACAAGCAACAACGGAATGTTTGTCCAACTTACCAATCATATGCATATTAGTAGTATACTGTTCAATGCTCTATGAATGTTTACACTCAGCATGATATATTCTAGGAATACAAATATGCATACAAGCAATATCATTTACTATTTCAAATAACAACTCAAATACTTATCTTTTATGTTTGTGTGGTTTCCTCCCGCTTGATATTCTATATGTCTTTTGAACTTGTATTCATTATGTACCACTGTGCATGCTCAAGTGTGCACTAGTGTCATCCTCATGATCTCATACACAAACATACGTTCATTAGTATATTCTCCAAACATACTAATTCTAAATAATCTTGAATATGTATAGTCATGATCATTAGTATTCAGGGTTTCAAGGAAGTCTTCTTTTACTCATGCATATTCTTGTTTGATCATAGTACTCTTGTGGTTAATTAAATCATCAAGACAAGAGACATAATATGCATAAACCCTTGATTACTAACTTTATAAATAATCATAACCAATCAGACCAAGTATACTTATATAAGGGATCCTAACACAAGGTAAGATTCTAACTTGACATAAGAAAACATATCTGGATTAGTTATGTACAACATACCTAAACAATCTCTTCAATGATTTAGAGATCCTGAGCTAGAACCTGCATGTCTCATAGGTTAAGCATAATATAACAAAGTCATACATACCTCGTAAGTAGAACAAATATTATGGATGAGTCTTTGTCTTCATGTTGTCATGGTCATGGAACTTGATTTGTCTTTTGTGATGTACCTGTATCTTGTTAGCAGACAACATCAACCTCACACAACACCATAATGCATTAGTACAATCATATAGCCCTAATCAATGAATGTCTTCGATCATTCACATGCATTCATACTGTTACTAGGGTGATAATACAATTCTAACAATAATCAAGATTGTACTAATAAATAATATGAAGACAAACACATTATGAACTTAATCAAGAATCATATTTCAAGACATACCTGAACCTCCTTAAGTCATACCTGTCGAGACTTCTTGTAGTCTTCTTATGTAAGGCCTTAGCCTCAACTCCCCCTGAAACTTGATTTGGAGCTTGATTAGGGCTTGCTAGAGAAACCCTAAAAATTCAATCTTTGACTTTCATGATTCTGAATGGATGGAAGGATGTGTCTTGCTGAGCTGATCAAACTAGCATACTTCACTTTTGAAATCTCCAAAATTTGACCCCTCAAAATTGCCTTCGAAACTTCTGGATCTTCTAGACAGGAACCCGAACTAGGGTTTGATGAAGCCCACTCGTCTGTCCAATCAAAAGGTTCGATCCAAGGCTCTAAACTCTTATTTTTCTGAGGAGCTTCCAGCCGTGGTTACAGACTTCAAAAATTCCAACTTTTGTTGAAGCCCTAATTTTCCATCTTTCTGATCAAAATCCCGAACTAGGGTTTGATCAAGCTCGGTCTTCTACCCAACCAAAAATTTTGATCTTGGTCTCTAAATTTCGATTTTCCTGAGTAGCATTCAGCCGTGGACTCCGATTCCAAAAATTCTAACTTTCTCTGAAACCCTAAATTCCGGAAGCCATGAATAAAGGTGCTCCAAAAATTATTATGTTTTGACAGAAATATGCACCTGATTTTTTCTGCTATAACTCTGAAATTTTTGCTCGACAGGGTCTGAAAACGTTTTCTGTAGTAGCCTGACCTGTCATCTTTCCATCCTGACAGGTCTGACCTCAATTGGATTTTCTAAGAGAGAGTTATGCCAAGTGTCGCAACGTGACCTGTTTATGGGATAAAACTGGAGAGTGAACTTGTATGGCATGCCACGTGTCACTGTTTGAACTTCGGACTCTGAAAACTTTTCCTGAGATATCTTGCCCTGTTGTATTTCTATCCTGATAGGTCTGACCTCAATTGGACTCTCTGAGAGAGAGTTATGCCAAGTGTCGCAACGTGACCTGTTTATGGGATAAAATAGGAGAGCGAACTTGTACGGCTTACCACGTGTCACTGGTTCACCTTCGGCCTCTGAAAATGTTTCTTGAGATAGTACAGTCTGTGTACTACCTGTCACATTTTACGAAATTTCATTTGGAGCTTCCTAGCCCAAGTTATGACCTTGTTTCCAAGGTTACCTGATTTTGACTGAGATCTGGAAGAGGTAGAAACCCTAACTTGTACTGATGATAACTCATAAAGTACAACGAATCTGAGGGTTCTCTTTGGACACAAGGTACCTGGGGATGTTATCGTCGACCTGTAAGCTTTTCAGACACTGAAACTTCGCATAAATGGATTTATAGCGAAAGTTCCATGATGACTGGTTTTTGCTATGTAAAACTTTAACCTTCAAATTGTCGTAAGTAAAGCAAGTGTCGTAAGTGCCATACCTTGCCTTCCTTCAGGTTAGCTCTGATACCATGTTAAGATTTAATATGCTAAGACAGAAAATAGCAGCATTACATTCCATTTCACAATAATAGCATATACAGGATCACTGAAGAAACAACAAGCATAGCATAAACACAAGAGACACAGATTTATCCTGGGAAACCCTCATGGGGTAGAAAACCCAGTAAAGCTTCCTCAATATAGATGACCAGCAATATACAAAGATGCAAACCAAAAACATGATCTCCTCCTCCACCATAGCAGACCTTTCCTCCACAAGTGCGCCTCTCTCTCAAGTGAGTGTGTGTGTCAAATGAGGGACACACCTCCTCTATTTATACACTACTCTGACATATATTTTACACAAGTACACGTAGGCTCGTATTTAACCAATGGGTTAAATACCCCACTACAAGTGACTAGGCCGACCCCTCTAGGGTGGTCTAATAACCCTTTGACCCACATAACACATACAGGGCCGACCCCCCACTAGGGAAGTCTAATAACCTGAGTTACCATATTCCGATGGAGGAATAACCATCTCTGGATATACAATAAGATCTTCACGGAGGAATGAAACATCTCCGGAATAATAAAGTACAAATATAATATTATTTGAAGTTACAATATATCAACATCGGATCTCCTAGGGAGCTATTACATGTGACCTCCACAAAACCTTAAAAGAGCATCTTGCGACCTACAAGATATCTAAAGAGCATCCCAGGACTTTTACGTGACTAGCACAACCATTAGATCTCTAGGACTGATTACATGTGATCTCCACAAAACCTTAAAAGAGCATCTTGTGAACTGCAAGATCTCTTAAGAGCTTCCCAGGACTTTTACATGACTAGCACAACCTATCGGATCTCCAAGACTGATTACATGTGAATTCACAAAACCTTAAAAGAGCATCCCAGGACTTTTACATGCCCAGCAAAACCTATGGGATCTACAGGACTGATTACATGCTACTGCACAACTTGTCCATGGCCAACGAGTATCATCCTGATACTCATGATCACACTAATCATATTTGCATGGAGCATCATCTGTTAGGAACCCATGTCAACCCTTCTATTTACTTTGTTACTATATTGTTGTTGGACACATATGCTTTGTAAGTCGTCCTGTAGTATTTGTTTATCCATAGTTTCTATTATTGTTGTTGGACGCATATGCTTTGTAAGTCATCCCGTAGTAATTGTTGATCCATAGTGTGTTTTGGCCCATGGTTTGTATTAACACATGGTATTGACCCATGGTATTGGTTCCTAGACTTAGTATATAAGTTTGTGTTGAGACTGTTGAAATATTGTAACTTCAAAGAATATTATATTTGTATATTATTTATTTTGGAGATGTTCCATACCTCCGATGTGATTATACTATAAATCCGGAGATGTTTATTCCTCCAAGTTGGTTATGGTAACTAGGGTTATTAGACCCACCATGTGGGGGTCGGCCCAGTCAGTTATAATGGGGTATTTAACCTAATGGTTAAATACGAGCCTACATGTACTTGTGTAAAATACATATCAAAGTAGTGTATAAATAGAGGAGGTGTGTTCCTCATTTGACACACACACTTGAGGATAGCACACTTGTGGAAAAGAGGTCTGCTATTGTGGAGGAGGAGATCATATCTCAAGGTTTCATCTTTGTATATTGCTGGTCATCTATATTGAGGAAGCTTTGCTGGGTTTTCTACCCCATGAGGGTTTCCCAGGATAAATCTATGTCTCTTGTGTTTATGCTATGCTTGTTGTTTCTTCAGTGATCCTGTATATGCTATTATTGTGAAATGGAATGTAATGCTGCTATTTTCTGTCTTAGCATATTGAATTTTAACAGAGACCAATGAAGGTACCGTGAATTTATTTGTAATAGCTTGCTCAAAGGAGGTTTCCCCCTTGAGGTGGCCTGCGATCAAGAAAAGTGAGTATAGGTTGTGTTATTTATGCTATCTCGTGTACTTTCATTAATTAATTGTTCCAGGTTCTTCACATTTGGTATCAAAGCACTTTCTTCGACTCGCTGGGTGAACTTTCTGCCAAATTTTTTTTCGCATCTGTTGCAGCTTCGAATTTGGGAATAATCCCTATCTGCTTAACTATGGGAAGTACTTGTGCATAAGCCCTAAAAATCATTGTAAAGAGTACCACAGGAACCCTAAAGTAGCTGCCCCATTGAGAGGACCTGCCAGCTAAAAGGGCAACGACCCCTACCTAATTGACTAGTTCCCACCTATGAGGTAAACGAAGCACTGTCGTTTGTGGCAAAGCAGTTATCAGTTTTACGTGAGCCGTGGAGTGAGGCATATTTCCCCAATATGCAAGCCGTTAGACAACATTGGTGGCTGAGTTAATCCCCTGAACTGATAGGAAGCCGAACATACCTGGGGTCCATATCTATTTTCAGTTGCATTGTTGTCAATCACTTCCGCACCATTGCAGATCCATCTGTTGTCGATCACTTCTGTGTCGTTGTAGATATATTCCGAAAGTTGGTATTGATCCAGCTATTTCAGATCCATTCTAAAAGTCATTTCAGATCTAGCTGTTTTCGATCCATTCTGAGCCATTCCAAATCCTGTCGTTTCCGATCCATTCCGAAAGTCATTTCAGATCCAGTCTGGAAAAAAACAACAACAACAACTTTTTTTCCACCATACCTCCTATATTTTAACTCTTTTTTCCCTGAAACTTCACTGACACCCCTACAATCCCATTCTGCATATTTCATTCCTGTGGACCCTATCCAAAATTCCACTTCCCAAAGCCATAAATCCTACATTTTTCTATTTTTAGTGTTTGTCATAACTCCTTCGATTTTCACCCAATCGCCCCCAAATTTTTCCACTGTGTCCATTCCCTATTTCTACTTCTTTGTCCCTCTCTAACAAATTTTCTCATTCTTTCACCCCGCTTCTGAAATCCTCATTTTATGCTTCCCTATCCATTCCAAAGTGTCCAAAACCTAGTCAAATCCCAATTACCCATCTGATTTTTTCCCAAATACAGATTTCCCTTTACTAAATAAGCTTCCCTTTGTGCTTTTCTATCCATTCCAAAAAAAAAAAAATCTTGCTTATGGTTGTCACCCGCGCATGAGCAAAAACCATGGAGGAAGCACTTACAACCATCCAAACCAAACTCCAAGATCTGGATGAAAAATTTCTTGGCCTCCATCTTGAGAATTCATCCATGAACAACAAATGACAGTCCGAGTCTTCATCAAAGAATGGGTTCTCTTCTTCCAGTAATTTTCGTGATCCGAAGCTTGATTTTCCTTGCTTCAATTGTGTTGATCTGCCTAGATGGATCTATCGTGTAGAACAGTATCTCAGTCTGCATAATACTTTTGATGTCCGAAAATTTCTACTTGCATCCTTTCATTTGGAACAGGAAGCCCTTCAATGGTACCATTGGTACATAAAGGCTCATGACGAGCCAAAATGGACAAATTTTTGCTAACTCCTTTTGCAACGATTGGTCCTAGTGCTTTTGATGACTTCACCAGAGCACTCACTAAACTTCATCAAATTGGCACCGTGAGAGAGTATCAGACAGAATTTGAGAAACTAGCCAATCACATAGAAGGATTGTCTGATGAATTCTATAGGAGTTGTTTTATCAGTGGTCTTCAAGATGAAATCCGCTTAGAGGTCAACATGTTTTGTCCCAACACAATGATGGAAGCCCTAGGGTTGGCTGAGTTGGAAGAAGACAATATTACAGCCCAACATCGCTCCAAACCCACTTTTGTTCCCTTCCGAAATATGGGTTCTCAATGACCTCCCATCCCGCCAGATCCTCGACCAACTCCTATCAAGCATTTGTTCGAAACAGATATGCAGGCATGTAGAGAAAAAGGGATTTGTTATAATTGTGATGAGAAACTCACTCGTCGACATAGATGTGTTCAAAAAAATCTCTATCTCTTGGATGTGGATTCTCCGCCCATCTCTGAAGTTGGTGAAGAAGCTCCAGATACTCCAGACGATCAGGTCGACATCCAGGAGCCGCCTATTGACCCCCCATCTCAGGACAACCAACCATAGATATATCTCCATGCTTGATCCAGTGTCACCACCCCCCAAACAATGCGGGTCAAGGGTTTCTTCAAGAAGCCTCCTCTTACAATACTCATCGATTCTAGTAGCACTCATAACTTCATTGACCCTCGGATCACTAAACAGGCTAATTGTTTTGTCCATCCGTACTCCAACTTTGAAGTCATGTTTTCCAATGGGGGCACCTTACCTTGCAAGGGAAAGTGTCACAATGTGCGTATCTCTCTGGAAGATTATAACCTGTGCTCTGACATGTTTTCCTTGTCCTTAGGCAGATGTGATGTGTTTTTGGGTGTTCAATGGTTGAGCACACTTGTCCCCATCTTATGGGGTTTTGCTGAACTTTGGATGCAGTTTTTAGTCAATGTGACACACCACAAATTTACAGGCTTACAACAAGTGTCTCTCCACATCATCAGTTCACATCGCCTAGAAAATATCCTTAAGAAGAATTCACATGGTGTCATCACTCATCTCCATTCCATTCAGAAGCACCCACCAACAGTCTCCACTACTTCCTTGGATATATATGCAGGTGTATTTGCTGCACCTATGGGCTTTCCGCCTTCAAGAGACCTTTCCGGTAAGCATTTAGCTGCATCTACATCTCAGCAGGAAATGATGGCTATTTGGCATGCAGTACAGAAGTGGCAGCCATCCCTATTAGGGAATTATTCCTGCATCAAGCCTGATATCCAGAGTCTGGAACATTTCCTGGAACAATGGATCTCCTCCCCAGCACACCTGACAATATGGGTTATGACTATGCGATCACTTACAAGAAGGGTAAGGACAATATGGTGGCAGATGCTCCTTCTCGCACATTTGATGACCTAGTTTCTCTTACCGCTAATTCTCTTCTTGTTCCAAATTGGTTGCAATCTGTTCAACAGGGCTATCTATTCTATGAATTCCATGCTTCTTCATCGGCAGGGCACTCTCGGTTCCTCAAAACCTATGACCGAGAACAATGTAACTTCTTTTGGCAGGGACTGACAAATTCAATAGATTATGGTTGAGTGTGATACTTTCCAAATCAACAAGGGCGAAACGACACTCCTTTCGGCACTGCTCAAACCCTTTCCCATCCCTACACAGATTGGACAACTAATGGATTTCCTAAAAGCGCTCCAGTGGTACAATACCACATCTAAAAGGACACCATACAAAGCAGTCTATGGACAGGAACCACCATTTCTTCTTCCATACATGCTAAAAACCTCCCCAGTTCAGGCAATTGATTCGGTTCTTTGAAATCACGATCATATTCTTCTCATTCTGCAGGACAATCTTCACATGGCAAGAATTCGACTCAAACAACAACCTGATCAACACCATTATGAGCACACTTTTCATGCAGTTAATATGGTCCTTCTTCGTCTATAGCCTTCCATGCAATCCTCCCTGAAACTCAAAAGGTGTCATTGGGCTGGATTGCAACCCGAGGATGCTACAGGGGAACCACTCCTTCAGATTTTGCATCAATTTCCATATCTAAAGCTTTGAGGACAAATATTTTTCTAAGGGAGAGGGGATGTTAGGAACCCATCTCAACCCTTCTATTTAATTTTTTACTATATTGTTGTTGGACGCATATGCTTTGTAAGTCGTCTTGTAGTATTTTTTGATCCATAGTTTTTATTATTGTTGTTGGACGGATATGCTTTGTAAGTCGTCCCATAGTAATTGTTGATCCATAGTTTGTATTGGCCCATGGTTTGTATTGACACATGGTACTGACTCATGGTATTGGTTCCTATACTTAGTATATAAGTTTGTGTTGAGACCAATGAAGGTACCGTGAAGTTATTTGTATTGAGCTTGCTCAAAGGAGGTTGCCCCCTCA
Source organism: Larix kaempferi (assembly GCA_027924585.1). NCBI lineage: Eukaryota > Viridiplantae > Streptophyta > Pinopsida > Pinales > Pinaceae > Larix > Larix kaempferi. The sequence continues at coordinate 101,808 of BSBM01000562.1, forward strand.
AAGTGGCCTGCGATCAATAAAAGGGATTCTGAGTTCTATTATTTCTTCTATCTCGTGTACTTTCATTAATTAATTGTTTCAAGTTCTTCACATGATCCTCATGTTCATGATCATACTAATCATCATCATATAGTGCATCATCTTGATGCACATCATCATCACATGATCATCCCGATCATCATCATACATAGCATCATCCTGATGCATATCATCACATGATCATCCTGATCATCATCATACATAGCATCACCATGATGCATATCATCATCACATGATCAACTTCATCATCATACAGAGCATCACCCTAATGCACATCATCGCCTGATCATACTGATCATCATCATATAGAACATCATCTGGAGCATTGTCCCGATGTTCATCACACAACACTTACATCCACAACCATGGAAAGGATCCTCCTACCACCATGCTTGGAATGGCTCTTGCAAATGTGTCCCATCACTTCCTCCTCGAAGGATCTTCTATTTGAAGAACACCAAGCCTCTCTCTGAAGTACTCAAACTTCACTCTGGCTAGTCGTTTGGTCAACACATCTACTATCTACGCATCTGTCGCAACATACAGGAGCTTCACTGTTCCTCTCTACACCATATCCCTGATATAGTGATATTTGATCTTGATATGCTTTGACTTGTCATGGAACACTGGGTTCTTTGATAACTTCACATAAATCTGGTTGTCATAGAAGATACAAGTAGCATCCAACTGGAGATCAAATAAATATGACAATAGCTTCCTTAGCCATACTGCCTTGCAACTGGCCAAACAAGCTGCGACATACTCTGCTTCAGCTGTACTCATTGCTACGCAGGATTTCTTCCTACTTAACCAAGACATCACACCTGATCCCGTACTAAGCAGCACGTCGAAGTGCTCTTCCTATCTGCAGCACTGCCTGCCTAATCTAAATCAACATAACCCTCTAGGTTAAAGTTTTGATTTGCATCATACTTGAGCCCATAATCAACAGTACCCTTTAGGCACCTCAGAATATGCTTTACAACAATCAAGTGAACATGTCTAGGATCCATCAGGAACTAGATCAAGGTGTTCATAGCAAAGAAAATATTTGGTCTTGTGTTCAACAGGTATATCAAGGAACCGATCATCTGATGATACATCATGGCATCAACCGACTCTGATGAAGCATCACTCAATAGCTTCAGGTTCGATGCCATAGGTGTGGCCATGGCCTTGAAGTCCATCACCCCGAACCACTTCAGGATATTTACTGCATACTTCCCTTGTCCAAGGAAGATTCCATCTGTACTCTACCACACCTCCATGCTTAGAAAATAATGCATCATACCCAAGTGCTTCATCTCGAACTCGGCAGCAAGCTTCCTCTTCGTATCAGCAATCAACCCAATCTCACTTGTCACAAAAAGCTCATCTACATACATTAGGAGTATGACTGGATTTTCTTCCTCAACCTTATAGTAAAGATTGGAATCCGCTTTACTCTTGGTAAATTCCAAACTAGTCAGGAAGCTGTCAATCTTGTCATACCATGTCCTGGGTGCTTGCTTCAAATCGTATAAGGCCTTCTTCAATTTGCACACATATGGCTCCCTGTCATGTGTCTCAAAACCGAGTGGCTGCTCCACATACACTTCCTCTTCGACTACACCATTCAAGAAAGTTGTCTTGACATCCATCTAGTGTATCTTCCAGTTTATCACTGCAGCCAGAGCAAGTACTACTATGCTGGAAGTGTATCTGGCTATAGGTGCAAAGGTCTCTTCATAATCTAGCCCTTCTTTCTGCGAGAAGCCACGAGCCACAAACTTTGCCTTGTATTTCTCTATACTACCATCTGCAGCATGCTTGATCTTGTAGATCCACTTGGAAGTCACAACAGATTTCCCTACTGGTCTCGAGACCACACCCCAAACATCATTCTTCATGATTGAATGGTATTCCTCGATCATGGCATCCTCCATTACTGCATCTCGGATCCTGGGAACTTCAGATTCTTCAATATATTCAAAAGGTAGTTTTCTTGAACTTCGTTTCTGGAACAACTCTCGTTGTCCTTCTTTTGTAGGTGATTGTACATGATCTCTCCTACAAGTCAAATTCAATTGCATGAATAGAATTATCTCATAGATTTCAGAATAAATTCTTACACATAAAGACATATGTCATACAATCATGCAATTAGCTTAGCCAATGCTTCAATAAAACATTTATTAATATCCCATAAATTTCTAGATGCCTTCCATCTCTACCAGAACATTGTTAAGAGTGTGCACTACTACAACATGTTAGCAAATAGGTTTCATTCTAGATAAATATCAATGGAGTGTTGTACAGTAGCATAGGCCACTTACCCATTACTATATTAGTAGTATCTTGTTCATTAATGTAACTTTTCTAAAATGCATAATGTACATCATAAATATAGGAGCATACGTATGTGCATGAATGAACAACACCATTTAAGTAATAAGAAATGACAATTCAAATACTTATCTTTGTTTGCTTGTTGGGTGGACTCCCTCTCAATATTTGCTTTCTTATAGGAATTACTGGAGTGTGCTCCCTCTTGATCTTTGCTTCCTTGCAGGAACTACTGGAGTGTGCTCCCTTTCGATCTTTGCTTCCTTACAAGAACTACTAGAGTGTGCTCCCTCTTGATCTTTGCTTCCTTGCAGGAACTACTGGAGTGTGCTCCCTCTTGATCTTTGCTTCCTAGATTATCTATCTTTGAACTTATATCCATCCTAGATCACTATGCATGCTTAAGTGTGCACTAGTGTCATCATTGTGTCATCCTAAATATCTCATACATAATCATACGTGCATTAGTATAATCTCTGTTGACGCAGAGTCTATCAACAGGGGTTCATTCTGCACTGTCTCCAACAAACTATCAACCTAACTCCCTTATACACCGACTCGGAGAGGTGTAACCCTTTCCAGCAACACTTGTGGAGCAAGTGCAGTATCACCAAAGGTGGATAAGAGGGATATTGGAACCAAGCTTCTGCAGTTGTGTAGAGGATATGCACACATTACCTTCGCACTAACCAGAGATTATAACATTCACAACATACCATTAACTTGTCATTCACATCTTAAATCATTCACAATTTCTAACACATACATTCAGAACATACTTAATGACATATGTGCATGAATCAACAGAAAACATTCACAAAACCCATTGTTCATCATCGCATCATTGCATAGAGACAGAATTCATATCATAACTGAACATTTTCATTCATTCATCAAACCTGCGGAATTAACCTTGCAAAAATCATCAATACATCATGTTGCGGATCCAAAGCAAAACCCAAAAGATCCTGTCAATCTTCTAAACTTCGATTCCCTTGGGCTTACAATCCTACTCTATTTATATTCTTCTATTCTATTACAAAATGGTCCATAGGGCTGACTTGACTAATCTAACAAATCTTATGCTTTCGCAAAAACGATGAAAGGTCCTTTTTCCGCGGAATGACCCTTTCGCATCTGTTGGCTTTCGCACTTCCTGCGGATCTATCCCATGCCAATAGGCCCCCAACACAATCTTGTGGCTCATCCCAAGCCACCTCAGTTGGACACTACTGGTTTTTTGTACTGTTGTTGGAAATAATCATAAGTGGTCTGGATCCGGTCGACAATCTCTTTTACTGATGCTCGGAGCTGTTCACTTTCTATCGCTTGCCGCTCTATTGGGTGGTCGCATACCTTCTATCGTACCTCCTGCAATTTCTCTTGTACCTGTTTCATCTATGGAACTATTCTTTCTATGAGGGCTTCATCCTTTGTTTGAAGCTCGTCCAAATGTGCAGCTCATCCTTGCTTCCTTTCGTGGGCTTTTTCAGCTCGTTACTTCATACTTTGTAGTTCCACAGTCTTTTCCATCTGCATCATTGTGGGAATCGCCTTAAACAATCCCTTAAACGTTTCCTGCTACTCTTCGGCTTCGCGGAGCATTCTTTTTAGTGTAGCTAACTGGTGATCCTCGACCAATCTATCCCAAAATTGTGTGAGACTTACTGCCACTTTCTATGTTGCCTATTCCACTTCCTGAATCTCTACCACTGCTTCCTCTATCGTTGTCTGTCGACTTTGAACCTGTGCTACCGGTGTGCTGGGTGTCAAGCTGGTCTAGAGATCTACATTTTCCTTCCTGAGCTCAATAATTGTGACTCCTAACATAACAGCCTAAGCTTCTGGGGAAACATCCAGATCTAGCGCCGCTGTTTCGCATGCCTTTGCAAGTCTTCTTTCTAGCCGTATTCATTCCTCTCTAATATTTTCCTTCACAGTGAGTGCTATAGTTTGTTCTGCGATGAATTTTTCCTTTTCATCCAGGGATTTTTCTAATTGTTCCTTCTCTTCGATAGCATGTACTTGCACAGCCAGTACTGCGGTGTGTTTATCTTGAAGCTGTTGTGCCTCCATCTCGCTTTGTTGTAGTTGTTTCATGTACTCAACCATCTTATTGTGCATCACAGCCTGGCAGTTGCAGATTTATGCGCTTGCTGCCGCTTGGACTCAATGTAGTGTCAACATTGGAAGTAAGTTGAAATTGAGCATTGCCAAGTCATCCTTGCAAAGCTCCAGGTCCAAGGTCTCATCTCTTGTCAAGAAGGTGTGGGTTTCGATTTGGACTATGCATTTCTGGGTGCCCACTTCAACCTCAACTCTAGGAGTCGACAGGTTTTGTTGGATGTCCCCATGTGGTACCCTGATGTTAATTATTGTATTTGCCACAGTGTTTAGAAATTCCCCTATGTACTGGAAATTGTCGGCAGAATTTTGTGTAACCTTCTGACAGTTACGCTCCACAATCTAGATAATACTATCCAAAAATTTGTCGACCTACTGCGCAGTGAGCCTTGCCTGTGTGCTACTACTGTCATGGTCCATTCTGTTCTTCATCCTTCGTTCTTCCTATTGGAGCTCTACTTTTTAATCTGTTAGGGTGTTGGTTGTTGATGCCCCGTCGTGACCAGATTCTACTGTCTTGTCGTTTGCATTAGTCTCTTATTTTCCATTCTTCTTCTGGTTGGCAGAATCTTCATCTTCCTTCACCGAGTCTCGTCGTCCTACTTCCTGCTCCTTTTCAATGTCCTTTGGATCCGCAGGAACCTTCCAGGCATCCGGCCATTTGGCGATGATGTTATCGAGATCAGCCTCAGTGAGCTTGTACTGTGTCTGCGTCCATTGTTTGGTCGGATCCGCGTGGGCCCGGAGGTAAATCATGTGTGCTTCGACGAATACCTAGGCAATGGGTTGATACTTTGTCGCAGCTTGCATTGTGATCCATGGTATCATCTGTGCATCTATCCACATCCTTTCGATCTAAATATAAAACTGGATAGTATTTTCCTACTATCGTTCTTTGTCGGTGGTCTCCCATAAATTCTGGTATCGCGCACCATCGCACACTTACGGTTTTGTGGGATCCACCCCCTAATTGTCGTCTGGTTCCCTCCATGCTTTTAAGGAAATGAGGAGGAGTAACCATCAATATGTGAAAGATGTTCATTTTCCTGTGCATCGTATGCGTCCTCGATCAATTGATGTAACAGGAACTGAGCCCAGTTCATCTGTTCTCCTGTGGCGCACCGTTCCGCAGCTGCGAGGACAACTGAATTATATTGTAGCGGTCGGTTTTTTCGTGTTACTTTGACTGCAAGTATCTTCACCGCTACTCTTACTTCTTGGTTGTTAATTGTGTTGATCAGGTGACCTTGGGAATCTTTCTCTACACCATACTTTATGGCCATTTGTTCGGATAATTTTTTGTCATTGTCCTTACCCTGGAAAAACTGTGAAGGGTTGGCTCCCTCTTGAGGCAGGCCTGTGATTCTAGCAATGAGGTTGACTATGAATGGGATTCTCTCGTGTGGCCAAAAGGATCTATCATGGAAGCATGCTAGAATTTTCTTGACACATGCGTTGACTTGTGCTAGGAACCCAAAATACGGTACAAGGGTGATGCCAAGCAACCCTGATCAGGCCAATCCCAATGCCCACTTCTTGGGTTCCTTCGTAGTCGGGTCTCCTGCGTGGGGAATGTTTTCATAAGCTTCTGTGTACTCTTTAAACTTGGTTAGGTCATGGTCAGTGTATTGTAACTTATGCAACTTGACGGTAATATCCCCACTCTCATTAACCCCTGGGGGTACCGGTGCGACCGTAATGGGGTATTTTTTATTCTTGCTGATCCTCGGCGTGGGTGCCCCTGCCTGACGGGGTGGAACATACTCTGAGAGTGTTGATTCATATGTAACTTCAGAATGTATTTCATATATGTATATTGTATCCCTACATAGATGGTATTATTCCTCTGTACGGAAGTGTTGTCATTTGTATTTACGAGTGTCGCAAGTTGCATTGTATGTACCACAACTTGTATGTGATGAGTTATTATACCACCAAGTGTGGGGTCATCCCTAAGTTGAGTTACCATGGGTTATTAGACTCTCCTAGAGAAGTTGACCCTGTTAGGTTATTAGACAAGTCAAGTTAGTGTATAAATAGAGATAGGGTGTCACTCTATTTGATCATTCACTTAATCATATATTCTCTCACTTGAGTGATGTGCAGTAGTGGAGGAGGAGAAGCTGCTAAGGAGACTATCTTTTCTACTTACGTTTTCTATCATTGCTCTATCATTGCTCTTTCTATCTCTGAGTAAGTTGCGGGGTTTTTCACCTTCTCGGTTTTACTCGAGGAAACTATGTGTCTATTGTCTCTTGTACTTGTATCTTGTGATTGATATGTCGTACATGTTATTCTCTCACATAAGATCCTAGATCATTTTGAATTAATGCTCAAAATGTAACATGGTATCAAAGCTAACATGAGAAGAAGACACTGTGTAGCTGTGGAATCTAGGGCTTCTTGATTTTTGTGTTTCTCTCCACATATATTCAAAGGCAGGAGGCTATATGACTCTCCTAGCAAGGGCGCATCTTTCTGTCGAGACAGATTTCAATTCTGAGCATTTTCAGTTTTTGACCTAAAAATTAGAGTTTCTGAAAAAATTGGAATTTCTAAAATCCGAGACCACGGCTGGAATCTCCTCTGAAAAATTGAAGTTTAGATATTTGGATCAAAATTTTTGGTTGGGTGAAGCTCCAGGAAAATCAAACCCTAATTCAGGGTCCTATCTAGTGAATCTAGAAGTTTCAAGGGCAATTTTGAGGGGTGAAATTTTGCAGATTAAAAAATCTGAGTATACCAGCTTGACAAGCTCAGCAAGGCGCATCTTTCTATTTTTACAGAAAGTTGAAATTCAAAGTTTGAATTTTTAGGGTTTCTTTAACAAACCCTAATCCAACTCCAGATCCAGTTTTTAGCAAATCAAGTGGTAAGACCTAATAAATTTTCTATTTCCATTTGAAGTACTCTTTAAATATGTCTCACCACACCAAGATTGAGGATAAGCTTGAAGGGGCTGATAACTTCCGAGCATGGAAGTATAGGATTGCGTAATCCTGGAAGAAAATGAATTGGACACCTATATAAGTGAAGAGGTTCCAATTCTAGAGGGAGATGAAGCTAAGGCCTTACATAAGAGGAACTTGGTCAAGGCTAAGAGAATCATTGTTGATTCTATCAAAGACCATCTCATACCACATGTGTAATCTCTAAAGACACCTAAGGAGATGTTTCATTCCTTGACCAATCTATTTGAAGGGAAGAACATAAGTCAGAAGATGACCTTGAGGAATCAACTAAAGAATGTCAAGGTCCAGAATGCAGAGACCATGCAGTCTTACTTTTCAAGGGTCTCCCAAATAAAAGAACAACTTGAAGCTGTGGGGGAATATATAGAAAATGGAGAAGTGGTGATGACCACTCTTAATGGCCTTCCTAGGTCATGGGATTCCTTCATCCAAGGAATTTGTGCTAGGAAGAAAATTATCACGCTCAGTAGGTTGTGGGAAGAATGCTCACAAGAAGAAGCTCGAATTATAGCCCGATAAGAGAAGATGGGGAATGAAGAGAAAGCTCTCACAGCACACTCCAAGACGTATGATAATAAAAAGGGACATCACCATAGTAACAAAGAAAAGGAACACCATTAGAACCAGAGGGGTAAACTCAGATATTGAAGAAACATAGCCAATGACCGATGCTTTACATGTGATGAAAAGGGACACTATTCCAGGGATTGTCCCAAAAATAATAAAGATGGTTCCCACAAGAAGAAGAACATCAAAAAATATATCATGCTCACACTGCAGAGGATGATGAACCTCCCAGGAAGAAGGCCAGGGAAGAAAGTGAAGATTCTTCAAGTGATGAAGAGTATGTTTTGATTTCTTCCCTCACTGGTACTACTGCTCATGGAAGCAATGATTGGCTTATAGATAGTGGGGCTTCCAAACACATGACAGGATTCAAGGGATCCTTTGTAAAAATATCTGAACATGAATCACCCCATAAGGTGAAACTTGGGGATGACTACCAGTATCCAATAAAAGGAAGTGGTGAAGCCTCCTATAAGCTAGACTCTGGAAAACCTTTGAAGATGAAAGATGTAGTTTATGTTCTAGGTCTTAAGAAGAATCTTCTCTCCATATCTACTTTGGATGCAAAGGGGATAAGAGTTGCATTTGTAGATGGCCAAGTACTAATGTGGCCTAAAGGTAAAACCATTGATGATGCAGTGGTCATTGCAGTACAAGAGGGAGGATTATACAAATTGAAGGGGAAACTTAAACATGCCATGGTACATGAATCCATGGAGCCAAGTGAACTTTGGCATAGAAGGCTTGCTACTTCCAATAACAAGCAAAGCAATAGAGGGTCTTCCTGAAATCCAATCAAAGCATGAAGGTATTTGCAAAGGATGTGCAAAAGGAAAGAACACAAAGAAGACATTTCCAAGTAGTCAAAGCAAAGCAAAAGCAATTTTGGAGATTATCCACTATGATGTATGCGGCCCAATGTCTTCCAGCTCTCTGAGTGGGTATGTATATTATGTTTCCTTCATTAATTATTTCTCTAGGAAGACTTGGGTTTATTTCTTGAAGAATAAAGATGAAGTGTTTGATAAGTTCAAGGAATTCAAAACCTTGATAGAAAATCAAACTGAGAAGAAGATCGAGATCTTTAGATCCGATAATGGCAGATAATTTACTTCAAGAGACTTCAAGAAGATATGTAGGGATTCAGGGATTAAGAGGGAGTTGACTACTCCTTACAATCCACAACAAAATGGGGTTGCAAAAATAAAGAAGAGAACCATCATGGAAGCAGCTAGGGCAATGCTTCATGATGAAGATCTACCTATGCACCTATGGGAAGAAGAAGCAAGGATAGTTGTATATGTACAAAATAGAACACCTCATAAGATACTTGACAACAAAACACCAAAAGAATTGTTAACTGGGAAGAAGCCAGAAGTTAGCCATCTCAGAATATTTGGCTGTCCAGTGTACACACACATTCCAAAAGAAAAGAGGACAAATCTAGATCCTTCAGGAAAGAAGGGCATCTTTGTGGGTTACAGTTAAAGCTCGAAGGCATACAAAATATACTTTCCATATTTCAGGAAGATTGATATCAGCAGGGATGTAACTTTTGATGAAGACTCAACATTCATCAAATCAAGGAAGACACCTGTTGAAGACAATGAAGAACCAAGAATACCCAGAACACAAGACACCACCATGAATGAAGTTATTCGAGAAGAATATCGCGAGATAGAAGATCCACAAGAACCTATAGATCCACCCCGTGAGAAGAAATCTCACAAGAGGAAACTAGCGTGGGCTAGAGAGCTCATCCAAAATGCAAAAAGGTATGGTATTCCAGAGGAGGAACACAGAGAAAGAAAAAGGACTAGGTCACATACCAGCTATGTTGCTTTACTCTGTGATATTATGAACAAAGAACCTTCTAGCTATGAAGAAGTAGCGGAAAAGAAAGAATGGAAGGATGCCATGGTCGAGGAATACCAGTGGATCATGAAGAATGATGTTTGGGATGTGGTCCCAAGGCCTAAAGGAAAGTCTGTTGTGACTTCCAAGTGGATCTATAAGATCAAGCATGTTGCATATGGTAGTATAGAGAAATACAAGGCGAGGTTAGTAGCTCGTGGCTTCTCCCAGAAAGAGGGGATAGATTATGAAGAGACCTTTGCTCCTGTAGCCAGATACACTTCCATAAAAATAGTACTTGATCTAGCTGCAGTGATGAAATGGAAGATACACCAGAGGGATGTCAAGAAATCTTTCTTCAATGGTGTAGTCGAAGAGGAAGTGTATGTGGAGCAGCCACTTGGTTTTGAGACACATGACAAGGAGTCATATGTGTGCAGGTTGGAGAAATCCCTGTATGGCTTGAAGCAATCTCCTAGGACTTTGTATGGTAGGATAGAAAAATTTCTATCCAGCTTGGGCTTTACTTAGAGTAAATCGGATTCCAACCTTTACTACAAGGTTGAGGAAGGAAATCCTGTGATACTACTATTGTATGTGGATGACCTGTTTGTAACAAGTGAGGATAGATTGATTGTCGATACAAAGAGGAAGCTTGCTGCCGAGTTCGAGATGAAGGACTTGGGGATGATTCACTACTTTCTAGGCATGGAGCTGTGGCAGAGTGCAGATGGAATCTTCTTTGGACAACGGAAGTATGCAGTAGAGATCTTGAAGTGGTTCGGGATGATGGACTGCAAGGCCATGGCCACACCTATGGCATCGAACCTGAAGCTTCTATGCGATGCTTTAGCTGAGCCGGTTGATGTCACAGTGTATCGTAAGATGATTGGGTCCTTGATGTACCTAATGAACACGAGACCAGATATTTGCTTTGTGGTGAACACATTGAGCCAGTTCCTTACGAATCCGAGAAGTGTTCACCTGGTTGCTGTAAAGCATATTCTTAGGTACCTGAAGGGTACAGTTTATTATGGGCTCAAGTATGATGCGAATCAAAAGTTTAACCTAGAGGGTTATGTTGATTCAGATTGGGAAAGCAGTGCTGCAGATAGGAAGAGAACTTATGGGTGTTGCTTCAGTATGGGATCGGGTGTGATCTCTTGGTTTAGGAGGAAGCACTCATGTGTGCCACTGAGTATAGCCAAAGCAGAGTATGTTGCAGCTTGTTTGGCTAGTTGTGAGGCAGTATGGCTTAGGAAGCTACTATCTGAGTTATTTCATCTCTCATTCGATGCTACTGGTATCTTTGGTGATAACCAGAGTTGTGTGAAGATGTCTGAGAACCCGATGTTCCATGACAGGTCGAAGCACATCGAGATCAAATATCACTATATCAAGGATATGGTGCAGAGAGGAGCAGTGAAGCTCCTGTATGTTGCGACGGACGAGCAGATAGCCGATGTGTTGACCAAGACACTGGCCATAGTGAAGTTTGAGTACTTCAGAGAGAGACTTGGTGTACTTCAGATCGAGATTCCTTCCAAGGGAAAGTGATGAGTCTGGAGGCACAGATGCACATGAACCATTCTCACATAGTGGTAGGTAGGTCCTCCTATGGTGTAGATGTAAGGGCTGGAGCCATTCTCACATGGTTGTAGGTATGTCCTCCCATGGTGCAGATGTAAGGGCTGGGCCATTCTCACATGGTGTAGGTATGTCCTCCCATGGTGAGATGTAAGGGCTGGATGTGGCTTTTTTGACATGGTGGCAGGTGTGTCCTCCCATGGTCGTTGATGTAATTGCTGACCCTTTTCGACATGGTGGAAGGTTTATCCTCCCATGGTCGTTGATGAAAGTGTTGTTCCTTTCTAACATGGTGGTAGGTGTGTCCTCTCATGGTCGTGATGTAAGTGTTGAGCCCTTCCTGGATGGTGGTAGGTAGGTCCTCCCATGCCGAAGTATGTAAGTGTTGTGTGATGTGCATCTGGGTTATGCTCTGTGGACTATAAGGTGATCTGAAGATGATGATGTGACAGTACGGCATACAGGTTTTGCAGAGGCATATAATGTTAGGATATTCCTATACTCCATCCTAGTCCTACCAACATTTTCATTATTTGCATTTTCAGTCTTGCATGCATGCATGCATGGATGCAATTGCATGCATCCCAGTCATGAGTCCCAGCACCTAGCCTCAGTTACCCAGCCCCCAAGAGCTTCTCTCAGATCAGTTTTAGCCCTCCTAGAGCTTAGTGCACCCTTCCTCCTTGATTTAAGGAAGCCACTCGTGCTCTCTCACCTACCACTCAGTTGCACTTCAGTTAATTGAGTTATCATTAGTTCTTTCCTTGATTTAAGGCTAGACTGACTCTCAACTGACTGTATCACTCCGATGGACCTCTAGTAAGACTAGACTGTCCATTTTGACTCCAGTTAGCTCCTCATGTGCCCTCCACTGATCCTCCTTCATTCAGTTAGTTCCATTTACACTCAGTTAAACTTAGTTTAACTAATGGTTGACATTTACTTGAGCATTGATGACTCCACTGATGATGATATAGACTTCTATTTGTGCTCCGATGAAACTCCAGTGATCTTTTGATCACTCCATCAAGGATAATTCGAATTTCCACCTTGGCATTCGAATCCTCATGCATTGTACTACTTATTTGTCCATATTGCGATTAATGAATTAGTGTGTGTGAAGTTATGTTGCTTCTATCCGAGTTCTATTGTATTATTATTCTGTTGCTCATCTTACGGCATTGACCACTCTTAATCTTAATCCTAAATTATTTCTTGTGTGGTATACATCAGCTCTTGGATCTGCTGTGAGGATTTTCACATGGTATCAGAGCATGTTGAGAGTATTGTTTATCTCCATTCCTGAGAGTTTTTTCCAGGTTAGTATCAAGGTTTTTGCTGTAGTAGCAGTTGTAGATATTTTCTATTGTTTTTGTAGGTCTTCTATAGCTTTCATGTATTCAGAATAAATCTATCCTCCTCCATTCAACTATGATGAATGGAAACCAAAGATGATAGCACATTTTAAGAGAAATGGTCTCTTTGATTATTGTTTTGAAAGAGAGTTCGAATCCTCTGAAGAAAAGATTGACCTGTTAAGCAATGGTGATAGAGCCATGGGAACCATGATGCTTGTTGTTAGCACCCCAAAAAAATTTGTGATTAATTGTCTTCTGACAACATTAATCATCTTCGGGCAGCATCGACGGTGCAAAATATAACATTTTTCATGGTGGGAGGTTTTCAAGCTTGGTCGAAAAGAAGAATTTGTATTTAGGTGTATGCACCAAGGTTGCAAAAGGAAAACTTTTGAGAAAAAAGAAAAATGAAAAGTGTTCATGCACTGGCAAGAGAATGAATCTTAGGCCAAGGATTAATGTTTGCATATTTAAAATCCTCCAATTATTAACATGAGCAAAGAGGTCGTAGGATTTTAATTTTTATATATAATTGGTATGGCCAAAGTTAGGACTTCATTTTTATAACAAAGCCCGAGTGTGGATCTTATGAATAAGAGGCATTAAGCCTAAGTCAAAATTATATGGGGAAGGCTTTGATTCTCATGATATCGCCTAGACTAAAGCTTAATGGAGGCAAAGACTTATTTTGAATTTTTGGTTGGGCCAAGACCTTAATTGAACTTGAAGCAAAAGTTATGAAGGCCCAACACTGAGGGCTTCACCATGAGATCAAGCACCAAAGCAAGGAAGGGCCCACATATCCTCCACCACTCAAGCGCTAAGACCAAAGGTTTCTCTGATTTGTTAGTATATATAGAAAGCAATATGGTATATAAAGAATGAAGTGAATATTTTGGTTTTGCATGTGGGATAAGTCCTCCAAAGGCCAAATAATAAGAAGTGTGGATTTATGTGAATAAAAGGTGCAACAATAAAGAAATTGAGATCGACGGTGTGCAATGCACGTCGCATTGTTCCCATGCGCATAAAAGAGGAACGAATGGTGGTCGCGATGTGAAAACCAACTTCCAACGTGTCACCTTCTGAGCTCATCATAGGTACATAGAATGGTATTTGAAACAACTTAAAGTCTGAGCGACACCACCATTTAATAAAGTTACTGTCCGAGAGAAATATAAAAGGGGAAAATGCCCCATTTTTAGGCGTTTTGTTTTAATGTGACCAAAGCATCGAAACTCCAAAACCCTAGCACCAATTTCAAAGGAGCTAAAATGCAATTTATCCAAGAGCCATGAGGTTTGTTGTGACATCAATAATATGGATAAGCAAAGGAAATCGCCCAACTGCTCTGATAAGGTTTCTTAAGGTTCTTGTTTCCACTATTCTCCTCCCTTCCATCCAGGTTTGATATTTTACATTCAGAGAGTGGTATTGCCGCCATTCTTCCTGTAGTAGATGAAAAATCATGTCTAACTACGCTAAGGTAGACGTTAGAAGAGGAAAGAAAATGCTAAAACGTCTATGTTCGGGTCTTATCGACACTGGCGTATTGTGACACTAACTGATACATCAAGAAAGATTCAAAAAGGAACCAAAGGTGATGCTTTTATGTTGGGTCCTACATTGATGACTGCTATACCAGCTATTTTAGATCGTGTCCGGGATGGTGTGAGGAATAAGGTTGATGCAACTGGTGGAGTTGAAAAGAAATTGTTTAACATTGCATATAGTCGTAGATCGGCTACTATAGAAGGAAGTTTGCTAGGGGCATGGGGTCCAGAGAAGGTTCTCTGGGATGTACTAGTTTTTAGAAAGATACGTGCAGTTCTTGGAGGCCATATCCGTGGTTTACTTTCTGGTGGAGCCCCTCTTTTAGGAGATACACAACGATTCATCAATGTTTTCTTTGGGGCATCAATTGGGCAGGGATATGGTCTCACTGAAACTTGTGCTGGTGGAACCTTTTCTGACTGGGATGACATGACTGTTGGTCATGTTGGCCCTCCACTTCCCTGTTCCTATGTTAAGCTAATTGATTTGGAAGGAGGTGGTTATTTGACGTCAGGAGAGATAATTATTGGTGGTACCCATGTAACTCTGGGCTATTTCAAGAACAAAGAGAAAACTGATGAGTCCTGCAAGGTGGATGAGAGAGGAATGCGATGGTTCTATACAGGTGACATGGGGAGATTTCATTCTGATGGTCGCCTTGAAATTATTGACCATAAAAAAGACATAGTTAAGCTTCAACATGGAGAATATTTTTCTTTGGGCAAGGTGGAAGCAGCTTTGGCAGTGAGCCATTATCTGGACAATGTCATGATGCACGCAGATCCATTCCACAATTATTGTGTGGTTCTTTTTGTTCCATCCCATCAAGCTCTTGAAAGTTGGGCTCATAAAGAACTAATCATTTTCAAGGATTTTGCAGACCAGTGTCAGAAAAGTGAAGCAATTAAAGAAGTTCAGAGTTCAATTTTAGAGGTTGGAAAGAGTGCAAAGCTTGATAAATTTGAAATTCCTTCAAAGATCAAGTTGTTTCCTGATCCATGGACACCAGAAACTGGTCTTGTGACAACAACACATAAGTTGAAGCGAGAAGTTATAAAGAATACCTTTGCTGAAGAATTGAATAAACTGTATGGTTAAGTAGAACTATTGAGCATGGATAGTTGGCAAATGGGGTCGTTGCCATTTCCAAAATTATGAGAGATATTTTTTTAGGGTTTTGATGCATACATTAAATAGGGTCAATTTCATGGATGAAGCTACTATAGCTACCACTATTTTCAAAATTATTCAGAAGTCTCGGAGAGGCTCTGATGCAAGCGTTAAGAAGGTCATTTATCACAATGGAAAGGCCTAATCAATTTTTGTAACTACTATTATATGTCTTGGGGTTAAATCCAACGAATCCTTGGAGAATATTTTAAAGGATAAGTGAGAGAATACCTACCATTCAGAAATGGGCAGAAAAGGAAGGATTCAAGAGCTAATTGGAGAAAGACATCCACCTGGAGGGCATCAATAATATCTTCTGCCTTTTGCTTCGTAATAAAATTTGTCATTTACTGAAAATTACTGCCAGATGTAAAAGGAAGTTAGGTTTTTGTTTCATTTTTCTGTTTTGAAAAGATAGGTGGGAGAGTTGTATTGTAGATGTGTCACTACAATTGTAACTATTTTTTGTTAAGCAATAGGTCGAATAGGATGCTCCGGGAAGCTATATAATCTTTGTAATAGAAGAAAATAAGTGTGAGTGAATCATTTGGCTGAAGCCTAGGAGAGCTCAGCTCTGATTTTTTATATTTTATTGTTAAATATATCAGCAGTGTTTGAGGCTGGGTTATTTTGCAGAGAATTCCTGTGTCATCTTTCTTGCAGTATGTTTCCTTCTTTTCCAATGTGCATGTGTTTCTTTCTTTGTTACTCCATTTTGTGTTATTTCCTTCATGCTTGGATCAGGGTAATAGTTAAGTAGAAATGATAGAGATTATGCTCTGCTTAGCTTATTCCAAGTATTTCACCAAATATATTCTGCTAAAGTTGATGTAAGATCCATCCTTGTTAGATGCCTTACATTGATGGATTGTTCATTCCTCTTCTGTTTCACCCCTTAAAACTATTTGACTGTGCGTGGGTGGCTACCTTGCCTCTGTTTAGATATCTTATGCAGCTGCACTATTATGTGTTTTATGATTCATATTTTGACTCCATTTCCCAACAGTTCTCCTCCTGATTCTCTTACCAAGGTTTTAAACAATTTGTTCCAACAGAAATCTAATCGTCTGCACCTGTTGTTCATTGAATATCTTAAATGTTGAATGCTGGTTCGTTTCTTCATTATTGACAATCTTGATGATTTCCAGCTTTCTGTGAGTTAAAGAGAGAGTCCTCTCTATTTGTGTTAGGTTAGAAACGCAAACCAAAGACTGGTTAGTGGTTACCCAGGATTACCCTCTCCACAACCTAGGGGGTCAATTTTGGTGTTAACACTTGCTATGTCTTGATGCTTGGTACATCAATTCATTGATGATGTTGAATCTCCAAAAGAGTTATGGGCCTACCTGGATGAAATATATGGCAGACAGAATGATGGGCCTTTGAGAGCAAGCCCAGTGATGCATTCGCTCCCCTTGATGGTCTCTCATATCATGAATCCATATCAAACATATCTCATATTGAAGTTCTCCACAAAGAAGAAGAACTTGTAGATTCTACACTCATGCTCCAAATTTCTTCTATTTCGAATTATGTGCCAACTCACACTCTAGAAATTACAGAAGGTCCTAAATCCTCTCTTGCACTAGAGTCTATTGGTCTACATCATGATCTATTGAATGTTTCGGAGGTAAAATCAGCCATTGGAGGTACTGCATTTGCTCTCCTTGATCACTCACCTCTTATGTACTACTATATGATCATTATTTCATGCTTTCAGAAGGTTATTGAAGATAATGGCCATTGCCATTTGCTTGGGATAATTTCTCATGCACTTACTGGTTTTGATCTCACCTCTAATGGCTCAAAGGAGATATCAAGAAACCATGATTCAAGTCTTGGATCTAATTTGGCTTCTAAGCAATCACTACTTCAGATAATTTCTCATGCATATGATGGTTTTGATCTCACCCCTGCTGGTTCAAAGGAGATCTCAAGAAACTATTATTCAAGTCTTAAATCTGATTTGGATTTCAAGCAATCATGTGATGGTTCTTTTTGGCATAATCTCACCCACGATGGTTCGAAGGAGAAGACAAAAGACTATCTGCACATTCATAGATTTGATCCTACCTCAGTTGATTCGAATCACAGGTTCAACGATCATCCTCATACTTTTGGATTTGTTCTCATCACATTCAATCTGAAGAGCAAGTACAAGCACATACCTTTTGAGAATGATCCAATTCTTCCCAAGAAGAAGGTACCTCCAGACATATGACCAAGCATCACACCTACTTGAGTTTGGAGCATTTATTTTTGTGTGTGCCTTACAGTCTATTTTGAGGGGGGGGTATTTTTCCCATGAGGTTTTCCCCATTTCCTCAGTTGATTGAAAGTTATTATTCATTGTTTTGGGTGAACTTTGGTGTCAATTACCAGGGCCCAAGATGGATTAAGGGGAGATGCTAGGATATTCCTATACTCCATCTTAGTCCTGCCAGCATTTTCATTATTTGTGATTTCAGTCTTGTATGCATTTCTGCATGTAGCATGCATTTCTGCATGCATGCATGCAATTGCATGCATTCCAGTCATCAGTCCCAGCACCTAGCATTAGTTAGCCATCCCCTAGGAGCTTCTCTCGGATCAGTTTTATCCCTCCTAGAGCTTAGTGCGCCCTTCCTCCTTCATTTAAGGAAGCCACTCATCCTCTCTCACCTACCACTCAGTTGCACTTCAGTTAATTGATTTATCATCAGTTCTTTCCTTGATTTAAGGCTAGACTAACTCTCAACTGACTGTATCACTCCGATGGACCTCTAGTGAGACTAGACTTCCCATTTTGACTCCAGTTAGCTCCTCATGTGCCCTCCATTGATCCCCCTTCATTCAGTTAGTTCCAGTTACACTCAATTACACCTACCACACTCAGTTAGACTCAGTTTGACTGATGGTTGATAGTTACTTGAGCATTGATGACTCCACTGATGATGAGATAGACTTCTAGTTGTGCTCCAATGACACTCCAGTGATCTTTTGATAACTCCATGAAGGCTAATTCGAATTGCCACCTTGGCATTCAAATCCTTATGCATTGTACTACTTATTTGCCCATATTGTGATTAATGAATTAGTGTGTGTGAATTTATGTTGCTTCTATCCGAGTTCTACTGTATTATTATTTTGTTGCTCATCTTACTACATTGACCACTCTTAATCTTATTCCTATATTCTTTCTTGTGTGGTATACAACAGCTCTTAGATCTGTTGTGAGGATTTTCACATATAACCAGTCCTGAGATGCTCTTCCAGGTTTTCCAGAGGCAATATAATCAGTCCTGAGATATCTTGCAGGTTTTGTAGAGGATGTATAATTAGTCCTAAGGTGTAACTACTTGATAGCTTGCTTGCAGAGATGATGAAGACCTACATGAAGGCTAGGCCTACATCCACCATGAAAAAGGGCTGGCTCTGTAGAAATTCCTATGATGAGTAGATTGGAGATTGATTGAGATAGCAACAATAGTGACGATGACGATGACGATGATTCGATGAAGATGATCCAGAGAAGAAGACTTATGCTAGAAGACATGTGTCGAGAAATACCTTCCTAGTTAAGAGGGATTGTTGATGTATATGTAAATTTGGAATGTATTTCATATATGTATATCGTATCCCTACATAGATGGTATTATTCCTCTGTACGAAATTGTCGTCATTTGTATTTACAAGTGTCGCAAGTTGCATTGTATGTACCACAACTTGTATGTGATGGGTTATTAGACCACAAAGTGTGGGGTCGGCCCTGAATTGAGTTACCATGGGTTATTAGACTCTCCTAGAGAAGTCGGCCCTATTAGGTTATTAGGAAATTCAAGTCAGTGTATAAATAGAGTGAGGGTGTCACTCTATTTGATCATTCACTTACTCATATATTCTCTCACTTGAGTGATGCACACTAGTGGAGGAGGAGAAGCTGCTAAGGAGACTATCTCTTGTACTTGGGGTTTTGTATCAGTGCTCTTTCTATCTCTGAGGAAGTTGTGGGGATTTTCACCTTCTTGGTTTTCCCCGAGGAAACTCTGTGTCTATTGTCTCTTGTGCTTGTCTCTTGTGATTGATATGTTTTACATGTTATTCTCTTAGATAAGATCCTAGATCATTTTGAATTAATGCTAAAAATATAACAGAGAGCATGGGGCCATTGTATCCATCTTGCACGGCTTTAGCAGTTGAGGGCACTGCATCATCACGCGTAAACCTTGCGGATGCCCGGGTTCCTTTCTTTTTCTCCTGACCAATGTCGGGGGATCGAGTCGCACTCCATTTTTTCTTATGTGGGAATGTAGACATGACTTTGGGCTGCTCCTACACAATTGGTGTGGCCTATGGTCTCTGGGCGCTGGTGCTGGACACATACACTTCCATTCGGTTCTTGGAATACTAAAGTAGCTGAACATGTTTCCATGTCGCCTCCTATATACTGGCCGATAGTGTCCATCCATTCATGGGTCATAATTGCCAAATCTCATCGAGATTCATCAAATCCATCACATGCATTCGGTATTAACTGTCGGAATTCTTAGGTTTGACGTAGTCCGATGTGGTATAACTGTGTCTTTTCTTACCTTTAATGCGGGATTAGACCGTCGCACATCGTGGAAGCCTATGACTTGTCTATAGTGTGTTGATTTTCTTTATTTTTTTATTTTTAAATTGCACAGCGAGTACCGCTATGTCGACACGTCGTCGTATTGTTGGCTTATTTGCTGCGGCCAACCTTTGTTGGTTTCGCTAGGTCGTTGTTGTGTACTTCTCAATGTCATTTGTCGGTGGTTCTGCCATGATCATTCTGCATATCGCAGTTGGCAATTATTGCTGGTGTCTTAGTTTTGGTTGGTGTGGCGGCTGTGGCCATGGCTTGACCGGCTATACATCAGGCTTCGTTGATGGTACATATGTATCTCTGGGGTCGTCATCATCTTAAGGATATTCGGTGATGTCGCAATGCTTTTTTTTCGATGTCACAGTCCTTTGGAGTACCGTCAGTTGTCCAGTCGATGCAACTTGAACTATTTTTCCCCGGATCGCCTGTGACACAGTGTGGGATAAGGGATTTTTGTCTGAGGATGAGAACGATTAGCTGAAGCCAATGGTAAGCTATTCCTGAGATGTTATCCTACGTCGCAGTTCTGCAGCAACATACCAGCTCTATGGTACCTCATCCAACATGTGTACGAATGCATATACCCATTCCTTGCGTGCTCTCGATCCCCATTATTGTTGATAAGCATTCAGATGTGCCTTCAGGTCTCCCTTTCCATCATATCACAAATAGTTTTCCTTCATAGCTTCGCCGAACTTAACCTCCATGAGGCGTCAACATAGTGGCCAAGATGTAATGTTTGATTTATGCGCTTCCCACCATCGTGCAGGAGTAGCCTTTAGGGCTTCCTCTAAGGCCAGAAGACACTGTGGCTCTGACACCTTCTCCTCACATTCAGTGAGGAACGTGTCCAAGTTGGGAAATCCTTCATAGGTAGGTAATGCATACTCCTATGATGCTACCATTCACAGGGACTGGGTTATTCGGGTGCATCTTTCAAAGGAAACTTCATGCATCCAATTCTGCCAATTCTCAAGGGCCTTGTCTAAATCAAAGGATGCCGAGCTGTCAAGTTGCACCATCCTAGTTCTCCATTCGTGGTAGGGTTAACATAATCCTAAGAAATGTTGTACAATTATCCCATCCTTCTGTAAATGCGTCTCTATCTAGCTCCCTATAACGCAGCCCTTCTGCAGAATCCAGTGCTGTGATGACTCTCATGTCCTGATTCTCGAAGGACATTATCCTTTTCTTAAAGTTGATGATTGCTTGATTCTCCATAGCCCAGTCTATCCCCATCAATACCAGATAGGGACTACTATTATCAAAAATCTCAATAACATCAAAATCCGCATATGTTTTGAGCCCTTCAATTTCAACCGGAAGTTTACATACCCGATCGAGCGGCATGACCTTGCTCTGGTTCGCTATTCGCAGTTGTACTGGTGACCAAGTCATCTGTGGTTTTACAATTGTATCCCATGTTTTTTTAGTCAGGATATTCACATCCAAACCCAAATCCAAAATGATGAAGTCGACATCAAATTCTCCGACTTGTGCCGACATCCGCATCTTCCTACCTGTCTTCCTTTTATGTATGCGATTAACTCTCTGTTCTAGTCGTGCGCCTCCCCATCATCGCAATATACTAGCTATTTCTTCCAATGCGTCTGAGTCTTTTTCCATGTCTAGGAAGCTTTCCAAGAAGGCTCCCAAGGTGTTTTCTTTCCTTCGTGACTTTGTTGAGTCAAACCTCAGTGGCATGTCATAGATTTCTTCCTAAAGAAGTAGTTGCGTCCTATTCCTTATTGCCTCTTGCACTCTTAGGAAGGCATTTCTTTCCGCTTCGAAATCGAAGTTGACCTTCTTCCATTGTGTTTGCGTTGGTCTAACATTGGCGTGTGACCTATCACTGCCCCTCCTCTTGTTACTATGCCTAAAGTCGTATGGCTGCTTTTGGCTTCCGTCGATATCCTCTGTACAACTGATGGTGCATTCTGATTATTTTGGTTTAAATTCTGGGTCGGAGGCTTGGTTTTCCATTTTGCAATGAGTCAGGGGATTTCATCTACACTATGATCTAAAACACTGTAGTATGTACATTGCAACGTTGGATTTGGACAGTCTCTTTGGTAGTTCCCTTGCTGTCCACAATTGTAACAGGAGATTGGACCTATTCCCCGTCCAGTAGATCCTCTGCATCCCATACCTCGGCCTCTGTTGACTCAAACCCAGTCGATAGGGGTTCCCATCACTGTCAACACCAATCCACTGCGATCTCCCTGAGCACCAGCCCAGATAGGTTTTACCCCGTCTAGCAACACCTATAGAGAAGATGAGGTCTCACCCAAGGCATTCAAGGGAGAGTGGACGGAACCATGTTTCCTCTGAATGAAGGAGGATGTTTGTGGCAACAATCACTTAAACTTATTGCAACATTCAAAAGTAAATATATGCATTTCACTTCGGCAACATTGTATTCATGGCATCATTCAATAGAACCATTCATCGTGACAAGTATAACAGTAAAGCATTAATTGCAGCAAGAAAGCATAGCATTATTCAGATATCGCAACATGTATTACCACAAGTGAACAAAAGATGCACAAGGATTTCTCAAAACAACTCTGTCATGTCATATTAACTTAGCAAAACCTAGATACAGTATCTCCACCAACCACAGATCTCACCAGTAACTCTTGATCTCAGATACAGACTTAAAGACGCATACATCCAACATCCCAAGATCCGTACTAAGATGCCTCACACTTACAACTTATGTCTATGTATAGGCTTCCGCCATTACAATTCTTGTCCACTTTCTAACAACTTCGTAAGCGACACTTTGGACAAACAATCAGAAATCTAACTGACATGCTCCAAACGACCCAAACCCCGCATACTATGGTACAATTGACCCCAAAATACATAATATACAGTCCAACTGACCAAAAACACGCAAACTGTGGTACAATTGACCCAAAAATGCATAAAATAATCTTCTTTACGCCCAACTCTCTGCCTTCCGCGATATCTTTTGACTTGTCGTAGTGTCAGCGATGCTGCGATGTTACCTTACCAAACTGCCTGCCAACAGGCCCCCAACAAAATCTTGTGGCTCGCACTTAAGCCACGTCCACTGGACATGGTGTATTCACTGTTCTTGACGTGGAAGTCCTCATATTGCTACCAAATTTCATTGACCCACTGAAGGACTATTGCAACAATTTCCTTACTATCCTCAAGTTCTGCAGCTAGAGGGTGGGCGCACAGGTGTGTGTCCACTTGCTGCTTTGCTTCCTACACTGCCTAGAGTGAAGAATCAACGACGACATTAAGCTCGGCCCCAATGTCCTGAAACTCATCCAACTGTGTAGACTGTTGCTTCTGGCGTTCTTCTGGTTTGGCAATGCATTGCTGCAAGTCCTTAATATCTGCCTTCTTAGAGACATGCACCACCAGTGGTATGGTGCACATGGAGATCTTCAGTGTAGCCAGCTTCTCTTCCACCTCACGTCGTTTCTTGGTCAATTGTTCCAGTGGCTCATCCTCGATGATGCTTCCCCAGAACAATGCAGTCTCCACAGTGATCCTGGTTGCCTCCTACTCTAACTCGGCCAGCTGAGTCGCCACTTCTTCAATGACACTCTACCATTCCTCAACTTCCTTCTGTGGTGTGGCTGGCTTTAGAGCAATGGGTTAATGTTGCATTGTCCTCCCGCAATTAGGCGATAACATCCCCCAGGCTTTGCGCTAATGTGACCGGATCTAACTCTGCAATGGGCTCGAAGGCATGGTTACAGGCTTCCTCAATGGCTTCCTCCAGCCGCGCTTGAGTGGCCCACAAGGCCCTTTTTTCCATTGTCAACCAATCCTACTCCTTTTCCAGCTCCGTGATCTCAAAAGGCTTCTTAGCCCGGAGGTTCTCCATCATCTCCTTCAGCTCGTCAACCACCTCCCATGCCGTCATGGCCTTCCCTTTGAGATCCTCAGCTTCCTTGTGAACTGATGCATCTAAGTCTGGCGACTGTATTAGCTGACTTCGTGCATCCCGTTCTCTATCCACCAATTCCTGATTGGCAACTGCTTGTATTCCCACCAATGCTAGAGAAGAGAATGCATTGATATTTACTAGCAACTGATGAAACTGCTGCATCATGGTCCTGAGAGCAGTATCATTGGTTGCAATCGTAGTCAACGGAATTTGAACATTCTGGACCCGCGGCTCAGTGATGATTGCGTCGATTGGCTGTGCCAATGCTTCTTCGGGTGCCTTCCTCAAAACCATATCACACAAGGAATCCATATGAGCAGTGAGCGCATGGAAACATTCATCTGTCTTGATTTTCATCTTGTGAGCCGCTGTGGTGGATGCATCAATGATTGCTTGTATTAGTTGGCCCAACTGTGCTTTCGACGACAGGGGTAGCCCAGTGATTGTTGCATGGTCCTGGTGCCTTTTTGTTCTTCCTTATTCAAGGTCCCGGTCACTTTCATCAGCTATCGGTGTTTGTATCGATTCTTGATCCAAGTCATGATGACTTTACTGGTCTTGTGTCGATAGCCAAACATCTTGGCCTTTCGCCAGTTCTCCAACCTCAATCTCTGCAAACCCCATGCGTTCTCACCATTCCGGCGGCCAATCGTTCACAATGGAATCTAGCGCTTCTGGCGTCACCTTGTAAGGGGTCAACAACCATTTCTTACCTGGGTCACGTCTGGCTTGCACATAAATGGAATGCGGCCGAATCACGAACACCATAATTGACTTGAACTTTGTCGTGGTTTCCTCAGGTAGTCGAGGCACTTGTACTGTTGCATCAGAAAGCATCTCCCAAAAAAGTGATCCAGGTGGATATTGGTGGCCACCCACCTTTTCAACTGGCTCAAAACAGTTTTATGGCAATTTTGATATTGTACTATTTTTAGCAGTTTTTCGGGTCTTGAACCTCTGGGGGCATTTTGAGGCCCTAAACGACCTTTTTGGAGATTTGGGGGGCCAAATTGTCACCCCTAATATACATTTAGCCCTAGTTGAAAGTTGTAAATCTCGGATAGACCTTTCCAACGGGCTACCGAGCGCCCCAAACGAAGATCGTATGCAAAAGTTACGACCCCGGGAAGTTGATGTACTAACTTACCCAAACAGGGCCCACATGACTTTTGGCGCTTCATCTCCTAGGGTTAGGTTTTTGGACGTCTAGGGTTTTTGACATTCCTGTTTATTGTAAAATGCCTTGAGAGCCTCATTCTAACCATCTTCTTGCGAAATGAGTGCAGCTGTCACATCTCTTCTCAGAGATAAGCCACCACCATTCCAACAAGCTTGTTTTCCGCTGCATTTTACAGTTCTAGCTTATTTCCTTATTGAATAGAAAACCAGTTTTACTATATCTATGTTATTTTGTGTTAAGCATCTAATAATAATCTGTATTCATTTTGTTCTGCTCATAAAACCTGGATCAAAAATCCAGAACTGTAATGCACAGTCCCGGAGTCGCTTTTGTTCATGGACACACCATAAATTTTCATATCCCGCACCCCGACGCTCTTTCGCAGCATCAACCTCCATACCTTGATACGTGTTGGCCTCCTTCCAGGCAACAAATGCGATCAAAATTAACAGCCAACTGTATGTGAAGGAGCCCTATAAAATCTCCATAAACTAAATGTAAAAATCTCCATAAAAAAAAAAAATTTGTTCTCCTTACTGAATTACACATCATTCGGATCATGACTATTACAATCGCATATTAAACTAAACTAACTTCTGCCTCTTGTAATTCTTCCTACTGGATAGAGGAGTATTAATGGTTACTATGCCGCTTACTTAGCTCTAGCTAACACACTCCATAAGTCTTGATTTGTAGGTACGGTACGCCCATATCATCGGATTTCTTCACTGTCGCAGAGATGAGTTCTAAAACAATGTGACTCCATGACAAATAAACTATGAAGATTGTGGACCTTTCTTTCTTGTTTAAAACAATCGGTAGGTGCAGAATATGAGGTCAAGGCATTACCCATTTAGTTTAAAAATCCTCTCGCATGATACCTTTGATAATTGTGGCAAAGGATTGGTATGATCACTTAAATTCATTGATTTGGTACTCTTTCCATTTAAAAGGGTGACCTATCTGGACCATTCAACTTTAAGAATTATTTGTGGCCACGAGGGTTATTAAGTATTAACAAGGAATACTTTATGTAACTTCTAGGAAGGCGTAAACTTCGAGTCTACATATTGGAATGTCGCTGTTCTCTACTTTGGCCGAGACTATGGTTGAAACTTACACATTCCTACCATCGGTGGCATTACGCTGGGGTTTGACAATACAGAGATAGTACCTCGAGCAATTAAACCGTTTGAAAGAAAGGTATGACACAGTACCAGCTGGAGTCTTCGAGGGTTGCCAGCAACTCAGTCTGGTACCAAGCCATGTGACATCTATTAAATTCCTTTAATGTGACAGTACCCTTCCTTATTTGACCTCGATTCCAGCTACAAACCAGCTAGATGCGCCTATTACAGTTTACAATTCTCAGGTCTCCAGTTGTCGAAATGAATACTTCTTCAGAATGAAGCTTGCCCCATTTTTTATGAGTTCAACAGTGATACTGATTAAGATAGAAGTTTTTAGGGTGATAATACACCCGACTCTGCTAGATAACACGGTTTGAAAGGTTGAAACCCTCGTCACAGAGCTTGGTGGTAATTCTCCTGAATAAAAACGAAGGAGCCGTAACCTAGTGGCTTAGTCTCAGAGGTAAAGGACTCAGTTATATATATATATATATTTAAATGTAATTTTTATATGTACATTTCCTTTACAGTTACTGAAGCTTCCTATTGTGTTCATGACAGGTATCGTCGAACCCTTCAGGAGTTGGCGATTTGGGCTATTTCTTTTGGTAAGCAGGCATTGAATCCATACGCACTCCAGCCTTGCAATGGAAGAATTATTTTTCTTCACATCAACCCTATCGAGGTTAATACAGTCTGGTTTTCTTTTGCTGTATAATAATAGAAGAACTCATCAGTTCCTTTAGGGTGTTGAAATTTCCCTACCGGGGTTTTGAAAGTAAAATTTATGCATAAGTATCTAAAGGTTGTAGGGTTTTTTGTTAAACCCTGAGGCTGGGACTTCCCAGTTCTTCGATGGGTTAGAATTTCTCTATGTATTTTGGAATTCAGTATCGGTTTAGCAAATATGTCTTCTGCCTGTAATATTTGACTTTTGCAGTCGGGATATTCTATTGAAAAACGAGCTGGGACTCGCGCAGTTCAAAGTTTATCAATTATGCGTCTGTTAGAAAGATCTGCTCCTATTAAGTGGGTCTTGCTGTTAATCTTATACCCGAATATGATTAAGATGGAAGACGAACTACAATGAGTCGTGGTTTGCGAAGACAAATTAATGTTTCTAATTGAAATTGGTTGGAATCACTAGGTTATCCATTTTTATTTTTTTGAAAGAAGAAATTCTAAATACCTAAACTGTTTATATGCGCGACTGTCAACCTTTGCATCCATATTTCGAAATCGAGATTTAAAGTTTGAAGGATATCTGTAGATCTTGACTATATAACGAAAGGGTTGCGTTTTTAATTGTTATTTTAACCTGTCTGTAAGTGGATTTAAACGAACCATAAAAATTCAATGTTCCTGTTATCGAAAAATTGAAAATTGTTAGGTTACTCGCACAGAACAACACTCTCCGTTAACCTTTTGGTTTGAATGAAACCCTGGTTACGAAGATTGGGTTAAACTCACCATTGAAATATTGTGTATCTTACTTCATAAGTCAGGTTTAAGACTGGACGAGACTAACAAATCGTTCTAGGCGTTAGTCTTTAGGGTTTTCATGGTGGATGAATGTCGCAGTTTACTTCTAGTCTAAGTATGACCATTCGTTAACCAACGAATGACTGTTGGTTCTATATACTCCTATTACTTCGTAAAGGGTTTGCCTATGAAGATCTGAGTCTGCTGTTTTTGTAAGGTATCTGAAATATACTATCGGGATTTTTTTTTTTTTAATAAAATACCAAAAGGAAATTGTAGGGTTCTGATTACCACTATGCACTGATATTAGCAATCATAGTCAAATAGATAGAAGGTCATTTCCAGGTTCTCATGAAATAAAACGAATTCAGTAGAGTCCTAATAACGAATACAGATTCAGAAATTCTCACTGAGTATTTAGAGTTTTCTTCTCAAATAGCAATTCGATAAAATAGAATACATTTAAATAAATCATCATCATCCTCCAACTATGGATCTTTTGAAAATATAGTTACATCGAAATCCCGATTATTTTATATTTGCTCAGAGGATTTGAAATAAAAATAGAATCTCATATTCCGCAGATTCGTACTGGAAATAAATCTCCTGTTTTACTTATTCTAGAAAAAATTATAAACAAACAGCTAAATGATCAAAATCCTATACTTATTGGCAGAAGCAAATTAATGGAAATATAGCAGAGTCTGAACTTTAAAGAAAAACCTGGAACTTGTAAAACGAATGTAACAGGAACAGCCACGTTCCTCCCAACCTTAGATTAGGTACAAACTCCAAGTTTGTCCGTAATCACCCCCGAGCCAGATACATGCATGAAAGCGTGGACAGTTAGCCTCCAGCTCAGTCGCTTTTCCTGAATCCCTTGCCTAACACAGAGTGCTCAGACAGCAAGTGTAATTTCCTCTGGCATACTCAGCAGCGTCCTCCTCCTCACATATGCCTCTTTTTTTTATAGTTTGCCTAGGTCTTACCATTAGCAGCCAATTCCTCATGGAATTTTCGCAGCTAATCAAATCCCTGATTTTCAGGGTGTGTCTAGTGTCTTAAATACACTTCTGACACTTGTTCTGGTTTCCCAGAGGCTAACTCCAACTTGTCCCCCACTCCTTCATGCATGATCTCCTCATTTAACTTGGTTGTTTCCTGCTCATCCTTATATTAAAATAATAAAAATTGTTTTCTTACACCAGTCCTTCTAGGACTTTAATTAGCCGATTTATCATCTGGCTTTCTTATTGAAATAATCTCAACATAATAAAATAATATACATATATAAATATATATATATATTTAAAAGTCAGACATAATGTCTTTTCATTATTGGGGAGGGATGTCACATCCTTGCCCCCTTATTGTGAACACTGTCCTCAGGGTTCTAGTCTTCCTCCATTGGTTCTGGGAATAGATTCGGGTACTTTTCTAGCATATCGCTTTCCAATTCCCAGGTTGCCTCCTCAGGACTAAAGTGATTCCATTGCACCTTTACCTGAGCGATGGCTCGGTTCCGAAGTACTGTTTCTTTCCTGTCCAGAATGCGTAAAGGTTCCACTTGAAATTCGCCTTCTGGAGCCTCCTATATCAAATTCCAATCAATAATATGAGTGGGGTCATAAATATATTTCTTCAGTAACGAAATGTGAAAAATATTATGAATCTTTAAGTGTGCTGGTAATGCCAGTTTATAAGCTACGGGCCCAATTCTTTCAAGTATTTGGAAAGGCCCGCAAAATCGGGGGTGCCAGTTTTGTGCAACTCCCTAGCCGGAGTGAACTTTTCTTTGGTTTAACCTGCAAGTATACATGGTCTCCAATTGAAAACTCCTTATCCCGTCTTTTTAGATCAGCATAGCTCTTTTGGCAGTCCTGGGCCACCTTTAAATTCTTCTGTACTTTTTGGACTGTTTGTTCCATGACTTTCAGCAAATCTGGTCCTACCAATAAACAATCGACCGGACTATCCCAGCTAATTGGGGTAGTGCATTTTCTCCCGTAAAGAATTTCGAATGGGCTCATTCTTGATGACGCTTGGTACCCGTTGTTGTAAGCGAACTCTACCAGATGTAAATAGTCTTCCCATTTGGTGGGTCTCTCCAGAACGTACATTCTCAGCATATCTTCAATGATCTGATTTGTACGTTCAGTCTGTCCATCCGTTTCAGGGTGATAAATCGTGCTGAAATTAATTCTTGTTTCCAAACCTGCAAATAAAGATTTCCAGAATTTGGAGGTAAATTTTACATCCCTATCTGAAATTACCATCTTTGGTACTCCGTGTAATCTGAATATTTCTTTTAGAAATATTCCTGCAATATCTGCTGCCTTGTAGGTGGTTTTTACCGGAACGAAATGTGCAGATTTGCTAAATTTGTCAACCACCACCATTATAGAGTCATGTTGTCGCTGGGTTCTCGGCAAGCCTGTGATAAAATCTAATGAAATCACCTCCCATTTCCATTCAGGAATTGGTAATGGTTGTAATAAACCAGCAGGATGTCTATGATCTGTCTTCACCTGTTGACATTCCAAGCATTTAGATAAATAATCAACAAGATCAATTTTTAATTTAGGCCAAAAGAACTGTTTCCTAAGGGCTGTTATCATTTTTTGATACCCGGGATGACCTGCAAAAGGGGGTTTGTGCATCTCATTTAGAATAAACAATTTAAATTCTGCAACATTAGGAATGTACAGCCTATCTTTGAACCAAATCAGACCTTTCTGATCTATTTTGAAATCTGTCCCGTTCATGTTTATCTTATTTTGTTGTAATTTACCCTGCAGATTTATGTATTCTGCATCCTGTTTGCTTGCCACTAATACTTCCTCCATGGGATTACATTCTGGTTGACTCATTATTATCTCGTACACCTCGTGGGTCCTTCGACTCAGTGCATCTGCCACTGTATTTTCCTTACCTTTTATGTGTTTTACATCAAAGTCGAATTCACTTAAAAAGTCCATGCACCTTGCTTGTCTGGCATTGAGTCCTGGTTGGTTAAATAGGTTCTTGACGCAAGTGTTATCGGTTAATAACAAGAAAGTTTTTCCCAGCAGGTAGTGACGCCACATTTTCAGTGCGTGTACTACTGCCGTTAATTCCAAGTCATGAACCACGTAGTTGCGTTCATGTTCCTTTAGTTTCCGTGATTCATAACACACTACATGTCCATCCTGGGACAGTACTCCTCCTATTCCCTCTTTGCTAGCATCCGTACAGACCGTGTATCCTTTACATGGGTCTGCTACTTTTAGAACAGGTGCCTTGGTCAGTAAATCTTTGAGTCGTTCAAAACTTTCTTGGCACTTGCTGGACCATACAAACTTTATCCCCTTTTTCTGTAGGGAGGTAATGGGATAGGCGATCTTTGAGAATCCCTCAATAAATCTCCGATAATAACCGGTGAGTCCCATGAAAGATCTAATATCCGTCACATCTTTCGGTACTGGCCAATCTGCTATGGCTTTTATTTTCTGTGGGTCTACGGAAATTCCTTCTGCAGAAATAATATGGCCTAGGTACTGGATTTCCTTTTTGAAGAACTCACATTTCTCCAACTTTGCATATAACTGGTGATCCCTCAAGGTTTGCAATACGATTCTTATATGTTGTTCATGTTCTTCCTCTGACTTAGAGTATATTAGGATATCATCAATAAATATCAACACAAACTGGTCTAGGTATTTGTTGAAGATACCATTCATTAAACACATGAATGTGGCAGGGGCGTTGGTTAGTCCAAAAGGGATTACTACAAATTCATAGTGTCCATAGCGAGTACGGAATGCGGTTTTGCTTCTGTCTTCATTTTTAATACGAATCTGATGGTACCCAGATCGAAGATCTAGTTTGGAAAAGACTCTGGCTCCCCCTACTTGGTCGAACAAATCATTAATTCGTGGTAAGGGGTATTTATTCTTAACAGTTACCTTATTCAGTTGTCTATAGTCAATACATAGTCTTAGAGTTCCATCTTTTTTCTTGACAAACAGGACCGGTGCACCCCAAGGTGAGACACTAGGTCTTATATACCCTTTGTCTAGTAACTCTTGAATCTGAATCTTTAATTCCGTCAATTCTGGGATACTCATCCTATAAGGTACTTTTGACACTGGTGCTGATCCTGGTAAAAGTTCAATAGAGAAATCTATTTCTCGTTGAGGAGGTAACCCCGGTATTTCCTCTGGGAATACGTCTAGGAACTCACCTAAGACAGGATGCTCTGCTATGGAAGTCTGACTTTCATTTAGAAGTAAATCAGATACTCTTACAGCGTAAATCTTGCATCCTTTTCTCATGCACTTCTTTAGCTGCATAGCAGAAATCTGCCTAATAGAGACAGGTTTCTGTTTTCCAATCACTGTTCTTAGAGTTTGGTCTTCCGTAATGTAGGTAAAGTTTTTGGTAAAGCAGTTCAGTACTACTTTATTTTTTTCAAGCCAGTCCATACCTATTATCATGTCGTAAGATCCTAAAGGAAACACATTTAAGTTAATCTTTGTTTTGTGATCCTGTATTTGAAGTTCACAATCAGATATGTATTGAGTTAACTTCCTCTTTACTCCTGTAGCTAACTGAACTAACCAAGGTTTTGGATGCTTTACCTTGGTGAGTTGACAGTGCTCCATCATCTTGGGAGTGATGTAGCTTAAGGTTTCCCCAGGGTCAATTAAAATAGTACAAGTATGGTCAGAAATTTTACCTTCAATTTCCACAATGGCAGATTGATGATCTGCCTGTCGGTCCTCCAAGGCTGCATTAATTCGGTGATAACTTTTCCCAATGTCTCCCACCGTGGATGCTTCTTGCATATTATGCAGTACCTTGTTTGTTTCATTGTATCGGGGACAATTCCTGCGTAAATGGGCTTCACCACATTCCCAGCATTTTAGGGGTTCCTTCAGGATACCGATACTTCCTTTCATGCCCATGTTAGGGGTTTTAAAAGTTTTCTGTTGTAACTGTTCATTCTTGGGAAATGAATTTCCTTGGAAGTTTTTGGGCATGTTCCTGAAGGGCAGGGGTTTGTAACCTTTCTTCCGTTGGTTAAAATTTTCCTGTTTCTTGTCCTTTTATGCTTTAGTAGTGTCATTCCTTTGTTTGTATTGCTCAAAACATAATCTGGCCTTTCTCAGTGCGTCTTCTAAAGTTCTGGGATTGTCGAACTCAATTCGATCCTTATAGGACTGCGGCAGACATCTTAAGAACTGCTGTACCTTCAATTTTTCTTCCTTGACATATGGGACGAACCGTAGTAAGTCTAGGAATTTATTGATAAGGTCTTCCATCGTCATTTGACCCAGCTATAATTCGTAGAATTCCTTGGTCTTTCTTTCATAATAACTTTCTGATAAGTACTGTTTCTTGAAATATTTCTTAAATTCCGACCATTCAAGGTTCTTTTCTTTCAGTCCCTGGGAAATCTTCAGGTCTTGCCACCATATGCTGGCCTTCCCTTTCAGGTTGTACACAGCCATTCTGACTTTCATATTACTGGAATAATTGTAGATTTGAAAGTATTTTTTAATGTCCAGCAGCCAGGCTTCTGCTTCTTCGCCAGTTTTTGATTCTCCATCGAAGCTGGTAGGTTTTATTTTTTTGAATTCACCCTCCAGACGGTCAACCTTCCTTTTTCCCATGGTCCTGTCTTGATGCTCAGATTTCTAGGTTTCATTGGAGGAATCTCCCTTCTTCTCAGCGTTCTCGTCAGTCTCCTCTTTCCTCTTAGTATCCTCCTTCTGTTTTTCGCCATTATTCCTTTCATGAAGACTCTGCAACAAGATTTGATTGATTTCTTGTTGTTTTTCCTGAGCTTTCTTCAGTTGCTCATTGTCTTCTTTGAAACTCTGTATCTCCACGATCAGGCTTCTCATGGTTTCCAGTACCTGACTTGCTTCCGAATGTTCTGCTGTTCTCGCCTGTTCGTTTCCTTCAGGCTCTTCTCCGTATTCCTCGTGTGAAGTCATCTGAAAATTCAAACTGGAACATACGCATGCAACATCCAAATATATAATATTTAATTTTATTTCCTGCGCAACAAAACTAGGTGTTTCCAAGGCGACAGGGTTGAATCTAGCTCTGATACCATATGTAAAATATCCATAAACTAAATGTAAAAATCTCAATAAAAAAAAAAATTTTGTTCTCCTTACTGAATTACACATCATTCGGATCATGACTATTACAATCGCATATTAAACTAAACTAACTTCTGCCTCTTGTAATTCTTCCTACTGGATAGAGGAGTATTAATGGTTACTATGCCGCTTACTTAGCTCTAGCTAACACACTCCATACTTGATTTGCAGGTACGGTACGCCCATATCATCGGATTTCTTCACTGTCGCAGAGATGAGTTCTAAAACAATGTGACTCCATGACAAATAAACTATGAAGGTTGTGGACCTTTCTTTCTTGTTTAAAACAATCGGTAGGTGCAGAATATGAGGTCAAGGCATTACCCATTTAGTTTAAAAATCCTCTCGCATGATACCTTTGATAATTGTGGCAAAGGATTGGTATGATCAATTAAATTCATTGATTTGGTACTCTTTCCATTTAAAAGGGTGACCTATCTGGACCATTCAACTTTAAGAATTATTTGTGGCCACGAGGGTTATTAAGTATTAACAAGGAATACTTTATGTAACTTCTAGGAAGGTGTAGACTTCGAGTCTACATGTTGGAATGTCGTTGTTCTCTACATTGGCCGAGACTATGGTTGAAACTTACACATTCCTACTATCGGTGGCATTACGCTAGGGTTTGACAATACAGAGATAGTACCTCGAGCAATTAAACCGTTTGAAAGAAAGGTATGACACGGTACCAGCTGGAGTCTTCGAGGGTTGCCAGCAACTCAGTCTGGTACCAAGCCATGTGACATCTATTAAATTCCTTTAATGTGACAGTACCCTTCCTTATTTGACCTCGATTCCAGCTACAAACCAGCTAGACGCGCCTATTACAGTTTACAATTCTCAGGTCTCCAGTTGTCGAAATGAATACTTCTTCAGAATGAAGCTTGCCCCATTTTTTATGAGTTCAACAGCGATACTGATTAAGATAGAAGTTTTTAGGGTGATAATACACTCGACTCTGCTAGATAACACGGTTTGAAAGGTTGAAACCCTCGTCACAGAGCTTGGTGGTAATTCTCCTGAATAAAAACGAAGGAGTCGTAACCTAGTGGCTTAGTCTCAGAGGTAAAGAACTCAGTTATATATATATATTTAAATGTAATTTTTATATGTACATTTCCTTTACAGTTACTGAAGCTTCCTGTTGTGTTCATGACAGGTATCGTCGAACCCTTCAGGAGTTGGCGAACTGGGCTATTTCTTTTGGTAAGTAGGCATTGAATCCATATGCACTCCAGCCTTGCAATGGAAGAATTCTTTTTCTTCGCATCAACCCTATCGAGGTTAATACAGTCTGGTTTTCTTTTGCTGTATAATAATAGAAGAACTCATCAGTTCCTTTAGGGTGTTGAAATTTCCCTACCGGGGTTTTGAAAGTAAAAGTTATGTATAAGTATCTAAAGGTTGTAGGGTTTTTTGTTAAACCCTGAGGATGGGACTTCCCAGTTCTTCGATGGGTTAGAATTTCTCTATGTATTTTGGAATTCAGTACCGGTTTAGAAAATATGTCTTCTGCCTGTAATATTTGACTTTTGCAGTCGGGATTTTCTATTGAAAAACGAGCTGGGACTCGCGTAGTTCAAAGTTTATCAATTATGCGTCTGTTAGAAAGATCTGCTCCTATTAAGTGGGTCTTGCTGTTAATCTTATACCCGAATATGATTAAGATGGAAGACGAACTACAATGAGTCGTGGTTTGCGAAGACAAATTAATGTTTCTAATTGCAATTGGTTGGAATCACTAGGTTATCCATTTTTATTTTTTTGAAAGAAGAAATTCTAAATACCTAAACTGTTTATATGCGCGACTGTCAACCTCTGCATCCATATTTCGAAATCGAGATTTAAATTTTGAAGGATATCTGTAGATCTTTACTATATAACGAAAGGGTTGCGTTTTTAATTGTTATTTTAACCTGTCTGTAAGTGGATTTAAACGAACCATAAACATTCAATGTTCCTGTTATCGAAAAATTGAAAATTGTTAGGTTACTCGCACAGAACAACACTCTCCATTAACCTTTTGGTTTGAATGAAACTCTAGTTACGAAGATTGGGTTAAACTCACCATTGAAATATTGTGTATCTTACTTCATAAGTCAGGTTTAAGACTGGAAGAGACTAACAAATCGTTCTAGGCGTTAGTCTTTAGGGTTTTCATGGTGGATGAATATCGCAGTTTACTTCTAGTCTAAGTATGACCATTCGTTAACCAACGAATGACTGTTTGTTCTATATACTCCTATTACTTCGTAAAGGGTTTGCCTATGAAGATCTGAGTCTGCTGTTTTTGTAAGGTATCTGAAATATACTATCGGGATATTTTTTTTTATAATAAAATACCAAAAGGAAATCGTAGGGTTCTGATTACCACTATGCACTGATATTAGCAATCATAGTCAAATAGATAGAAGGTCATTTCCAGGTTCTCATGAAATAAAACGAATTCAGTAGAGTCCTAATAACGAATACAGATTCAGAAATTCTCACTGAGTATTTAGAGTTTTCTTCTCAAATAGCAATTCGATAAAATAGAATACATTTAAATAAATCATCATCATCCTCCAACTATGGATCTTTTGAAAATATAGTTACATCGAAATCCCGATTATTTTATATTTGCTCAGAGGATTTGAAATAAAAATAGAATCTCATATTCCGCAGATTCGTACTGGAAATAAATCTCCTGTTTTACTTATTCTAGAAAAATTTATAAACAAACAACTAAATGATCAAAATCCTATACTTATTGGTAGAAGCAAATTAATGGAAATATAGCAGAGTCTGAACTTTAAAGAAAAACCTGGAACTTGTAAAACGAATGTAACAGGAACAACCACGTTCCTCCCAACCTTAGATTAGGTACAAACTCCAAGTTTGTCCGTAATCACCCCCGAGCCAGATACATGCATGAAAGTGTTGACAGTTAGCCTCCAGCTCAGTCGCTTTTCCTGAATCCCTTGCCTAACACAGAGTGCTCAAACAGCAAGTGTAATTTCCTCTGGCATACTCAGCAGCGTCCTCCTCCTCACATATGCCTCTTTTTTTTATAGTTTGCCTAGGTCTTACCATTAGCAGCCAATTCCTCATGGAATTTTCGCAGCTAATCAAATCCCTGATTTTTAGGGTGTGTCTAGTGTCTTAAATACACTTCTGACACTTGTTCTGGTTTCCTAGAGGCTAACTCTAACTTGTCCCCCACTCCTTCATGCATGATCTCCTCATTTAACTTGGCTGTTTCCTGCTCATCCTTATATTAAAATAATAAAAATTGTTTTCTTACACCAGTCCTTCTAGGACTTTAATCAGCCGATTTCTCATCTGGCTTTCTTATTGAAATAATCTCAACATAATAAAATAATATACATATATAAATATATATATATATTTAAAAGTCAAACATAATGTCTTTTCATTATTGGGGAGGGATGTCACAAGCCCTTCCCATCTTGGATAGTGGTGGCATCCTCTACTAACTGGTTCAGTAGAAACAATGACCAATTCATCTGGACGCCCTCCGTGCATTGCACCATGCATGCTACAATCCCCAAATTGCACTGATTAGGTCGACCGCCCCAAACCATCTTGCAAGACAATATCTTAGTGCCAATGAGAACTCCCTTATCATTGATACTACTGGTGCGATACACATGTCCATTTTGGTCCAACCTAAAGTGTTCAACTAACTACTTCACCCTCTTTTTGTCGTTTTCCTTCCCTCAGAAGAATTGCGACAGGTCTACCCAATCTTTGGGAAACCCGGTAATGGTCACAATCAGGTCGACGGTGACTGGAATCTCTCTGTCTAGCCACAATCAACCACTGTGGAAGCAGGACAACAGCTTCTTCACTCAAGCATTAACCTCCGGCAGTTGTCCGAAATGCGGCATGTTAATAAGGCCCAACAAGGCAGCCTGGTTCATCTCTTGTGCCCAGTCTTGCGGAATCAGTTTCCCTATGGTTTGTGACGCTGGCACATAGGGGTGCAAGGAAATTTTAGGATAGGGCACCATGTCATGATCATCATACTTCAGGCGCATCAACGCCAACACAATATCAATAGAGCACTCCATTCCAGAAGGGAGCACTGGCATCTTCAACGGGTACTTCTGATTCCGGTTCACCTTACACTATGGTCCACCTGGCCGACTCGGGGGGACATACCTGGTGATGTTGATAGCAGACAATCCCTCCCATGCGGTGGACTCGTCAATTCTACGACTAGCCTGTCCCTCCTGCATGTGAACTACTACCATCACCAGAGTAGATGATCTAAGCTATCTCTTGCTTTGCGGTGACTCAGAATGCTGACCTGCCCGATGCTTCTTGGAAATCACTGACGCTCCGACCGGCTTGTTGGAAACTTCCTCCTCCAGATTCACTTCCTCCTCCTGAGTTACTTCCTCCTCCTCAACAACAACAGGATTGAAGGAAGACTCTACTTCGCTGGAGATTTCAACGGTCTCTAGCTCTCCTGGCATACTTAACTCAATGTGCCGAAACCTTAAGAGATAGCGCAATGCCACTCACAATATTACTCAGTGCAAGTTCAACTGAACCTTTCCCAACTCACAACTGCACTTACCAGGAAACAACAATACTCTGCCGCATTTCACAATCAAACTTAACAACTGAATTCTCATGGTTCCTTCCAACCAGCTTCTACCCGTTCTTATAGCGTCCAACCCAGTCCTTCTTAATCATCACTAAATCTTGCATTAACTCGGCCGAAATTATGTATTAATGACTCGAATCCTCTGTCGATCCTGTCAGCCAATCGGCCAAATCCGCCATTAATGCCCATCATTCGAACAAGCACCGTTAATTAACTGTCTTAACTTTTGACATTTATTACTGATTTGACCCGATCGCGACCCTGCCATTGTCGAAGACCGCTCCTAACTGATGGCACAAGCCTCCCTGCCTCCGCATTCTCGTCTTTGTCAGTGCTCCATCCTGCCACCAATCAACCTGCATTTTTTTTTTTTTTTGCCGATGCGACTCACGCATCGCGTTGTTCAAAGCTTGACCAATAGGGCTTCAACCTGCTGTTAATCAAATTTGGGAGCATCGTTCCGTCCAATTGCTACAACTGTACATCATCTCCTATAGTGATGCTACTGATGTGATACGGACCAAGTCAATGCATCTGCAAATTTCTTGGATGTTTCATAAACTTGCTGTCATACAACATCACCAAGTCACCTTACTGAAACTGTTTGTTTTTTATGTGGCGATCATTCCAAGCCTTCTGACGATCCTTCTCCACACTTTGGTGGAATCCTCCAATAAAGCGATCTTCCGCCAGCTGTATAATTATGATAGACGTTCTTCTAATGTTGTTGCATCATCCATACCTGTCGTTTCCGTGATGCAAAGACTTGGAATGATGTACTCCATTGGCATAACTGCTTCTTGTCCATACACCAGCTTGAATGGTGTCTGTCCTGTCAACCTTTTAAACGTGGTGAGATATGCCCACAACGCTGCTAGGATTTTCAGATCCCAGTCATCGCGGTTCGCATTGCACATCTTTGTCAGCGCATGCTCCAATATTTTGTTGAAAGCTTCCACCATACCATTTTTCTGTGGATGATATGATGTACTCTTCTTATGTTGTATCTGCAGTTCCTCCGTCAATGCACTGATGGTGTGATTGAGAAAGTGGTTTCCTTGATCACTCAACAATATCTTGGGGCAGCCAAAATGAGTGACAATGTCGTCAAACAAGAACCGCACGGCCGTGACCGCGGAACAATCAACGACTGGTGCTTCCTTTGCCCATCTCGTCAAGTAATCTATCACCGTGATGATGTATCTTGCACCAGTGCGCTTCCCTTGTGGATGGATTGGTCCCACG
Source organism: Larix kaempferi (assembly GCA_027924585.1). NCBI lineage: Eukaryota > Viridiplantae > Streptophyta > Pinopsida > Pinales > Pinaceae > Larix > Larix kaempferi. The sequence continues at coordinate 141,708 of BSBM01000562.1, forward strand.
AAATCTATTGCCTATTTTTCGAATGGATGCATTGTTAGCTGAGGCATCAGTGGCATCTCATCCCTCCTGTATGGCTTTCCGGTTCTCTGACAAACATCACAAGTCCGCACATAGTCGGTTGTATCTTTGTGCAGCATGGGCCACCAAAGCCCCGCCCGCAGCACCTTCTTGGTAGTCGTAGGACTGCCGTAGTGCCCTGAAGCCACTCCTGCATGTGCTTCTGATAATATTTTCCCTTGCTCATGAGGCAAAATACAGTGTCGCAATATCTCACCTACGCCCATCTTGTATAACACTCCTGTGATTAGCTGGAAATCCGCAACCTTGACTACCAACTGCTTGTTATGACTAGTGGTGAAATCCAAAAACTGAATGATTTCTTCAAAATAGCCATCGGCTACATCATTCTTAAACAGTTGCACATCAGGTAACCCGTCTTGAATGTTAGTTGGCTCCTCTCTTGTTTCAATCCGCGATAGATGATCAGGGCCAGCATTCAACCGCCCTGGCTTCACAATTAATTCAACATCAAACTCTTGAAAAATAAGTAGCCATCGACATATCTTCCCCCCCAACACAGGCTTATTGACCAAGTATTTAAACGCAGAGTGGTCTGTGAACATCTTAGAATATCCTTCGAATAAGTAATGTTGAAACTTCTGCAGTGCATAGACCATCGCCAGACCTTCCCTCTCGGTAGTGGTTTAATTCCTCTCTGCAGATGACAACTTCCGACTTGCAAAAGCAATAGGCTGATCGATATCCCCCTCTCTTGGTTGTGCTAGCACCACTCCTAGTGCAATCCATGATGCATCAACATGCACATGGAACTCCTTACTCCAGTCTAGAAAGACCAGTATGGGTTTTGAAGCCATCTTAGCTTTCAGCTGCTCAAAGCTATCCTGACATTCAAGGATCCATTGAAATACCGCATATTTCTTTAGTAGCTTCTCCATAGGGGCAGTAATCGCTCCATACCTAATGAACTTGCGATAGTACCCAGTATGCCCCAATGTCGCCCACAACTGCTTGACATTAGTCGGCGGAGTTAAACTCAAAATGAGCTCAATCTTTGCTGGATCGACTAATAACCCTTGTTTGCACACAATGTGACCCATCAATATCCCAAACGGTGCACAAAAGATGCACTTCTTTAAATTTGGAGATATCTGATGCTGTCGGCATTGCTCCAACATCAACCAAATATTGGCTAGATGATCATGGATCAAGCCATAGACTATCCAATCATCGATGTATACCTGTAGAAAATTCTGAATGAATTCCCAGAACGCAGCAACAAGAACCCGTGAGAAGATCGCAGGTCCATTCTTCAATCAAAACGGCATCATGGTGTACTGAAAACAAACCCATTCTATCACAAAAGTCATCTTGTGGTGGTCTTCCTTCGCAAAGCGGATCTGATGGTAACCTGAGAACTGTTGATGTATATGTAACTTCGGAATGTATTTCACATATATTGTATTCCTATAGAGATGGTATTATTCCTCTATACGGAAGTGTCGTCATTTATATTGTAAGTGTCGTAACTTATACTTGATGGGTTATTAGACCACCTTGTTTGGGGTCGGCCCTGTATAAGTCATGTGGGTCAAAGGGTTATTAGACCACCCTATTGGGGGTCGTCCATGTGGATCAAAGGGTTATTAGACCACCCTATTGGGGGTCGTCCTAGTCAGCATTATGTTATGTGGTTAAGTTCGAGCCTACATGAGTTAGGTAAAAAGGCAAGTCAAGTCAAGTATAAATAGAGTGCGGGAGGCACTCTATTTGTTCACTCACTTCTCACACATGCACTCAAGGAGGAGTGGCGCACTTATGGAGGAGGAGGATCTGCTACTAGGTTATGTCTATCTCTCTTGGTTGGTTGTATCATTTCTCTATCTATCTCTGAGGAAGTTATTGGGGTTTTTCACCTTTATGGTTTTCCCCAAGTAAATCTTTGTGTCTCTTGTGTGCTTGCATTATTGTCTCCATGATTGATATGCTGTAGATATGTTGTACATGTTGTTCTCTCAGTTAAGATCCTAGATTAGATTGAAGTAAAATCAGAAAATTTAACATGGTATCAGAGCTAGCCAAAAGAAGGCATGATATGGCATGTATGACACTTGTTGCACTTACGATGCTAGGGCTTGATATATCAAAAACCAGTAATCGTAGAACTTTCGCTATAAATCCGTTTTGGCAAATTTTTCGGATCTGAAATTGTTACAGGACGAAGATTAAATCTCCAGGTATCTTGTGTCCAAAGGAAAACCTCTAATTCTTTGTACTTTGTGATTTATGATCTGTACAATATAGGGTTTCTGCCTCTTCCAGATCTGAGTCAAAATCAGGTGACCTTGGGAAAAAGGTCATATCTTGGGCTAGGAAGCTCCAAATGAAATTTCATAAAACGTGACAGGTAGTACACAGTCTGTAATATCTCAGAAAACGTTTTTAGAGGCCGAAGTTGAACCAGTGACACGTGGCGTGCCGTACAAGTTCGCTCTCCTGTATTATCCCATAAACAGGTCATGTTGCGACACTTGGCATAAATTTCTCTCAGAGAGTCCAATTGAGGTCAGACCTATCAGGATGGAAAGGTAACAGGAAGAGCTATCTCAGGAAACGTTTTCAGAGGCCGAAGTTAAAACAGTGACACGTGGCACGCCCTACAAGTTCGCTCTCCTGTTTTATCCCAAAACAGGTCACGTTGCGACATTTGACATAAATCTCTCTCAGAGAATCCAATTGAGGTCAGACCTATCAGGATGGAAAGATAACAGGTCATGCTATCTCAGGAAATTTTTTCAGATCCTGTGGATTGAAAAGTTTGGAGTTACACCAGAAACAATCAGGTACATATTTCTGTCAAAACAGAATTATTTTTTAGTACCTTCATTCATGGCTTCCGAAATTTAGGGCTTTGAAGAAAGTTGAAATTTTTGTAATCCGAGACCACGGCTGGATGCTACTCATCAAAATAGAAATTTAGAGACCAAGATCAGAATTTTTGGTTGGGCAGAAGGCCGGGCTTGATTAGACCCTAGTTCGGGACTTTGATCAGAAAAGTGGAAAATTAGGGCTTCTGTAAAAATGGGAATTTTTGAAATCTGTGACCACGGTTGGAAGCTCCTCAGAAAAATAGAAGCTTAAAGATTTGAATCAAACCTTTTGATGGGGCAGAAGAGTGGGCTTCCTCAAACCCCAGTTCAGGGTCACGTCCAGTGAATCTGGAAGTTTCAAAGGCAAAATTGAGGAGTGAAACTTTGCAGTCTTCAAATTTTGAATATACCAGCTTGATCAGCTCATCAAGACACATATTTCTATCCTGTCAGAAAGTTGAAATTCAAAGCTTGAATTTTTGGGGTTTCTCTGACAAACCCATATCCAGCTCGAAGTCCAGTTCTTGCAAATCAAGTGGATTGGGTTAATCCTAGAAGAAGATGGATTGGTCACCTGCATAAGTGAAGGAGTTCCTGTTTCAGAGGGAGATAAGGCTAAGGCCTTACATAAGATGATTACAAGCGATCTTGACAGGTATGAATCATCAAGGTATGTTTTGAGATTTGTTCATGATTAATTTTATGGTATGTTTGTCTTCATGTTATTACGGTTAGTACAATCTTGATTTTAGACTTGTCATATCACCTTAAAAAAAATATGAATGCACGATAGAAAACATTGATTTATTAGGGTGTTGACACTTATAATTGTACTAATGCATTATGGTGTTGTATGAGGTTTATGTGTCTACTAACATGAAAGGTACACCAAGAAAGACAAATCATGTTCTGGTCCAAGAACATATGGTCATGATAACATGAGGACAAAGATTCATCCATTGTCATGGATCTCATAGAAGATCCATTTACGAGGTATGTATAACTTGGTTTTGTAATGAGACATGCAGGTTACTAGCACAAGTCACTAAAGAGAACCAAAAGACATTATGCGGGTATGTTAGACATAAACTAGCTAGCATGCTAGTCCAGGTATGTTTTTCCTATATCAAGCTAGAATCCTACCTTGTTTTAGGATCTTATACTGTTGTGTTGTTGATAATGATTATTCATGAAGTCCTAGGTTTGAATAATCATGGTTGTATGCATATTATGTTTCTTACCATAATTGATGATATGACTAACCAGAAGAATCATGAAGGTATAGGTTTGAATAATCACAAGTTTTATGCATATTATATCTCTTATCTTGATTGATGATTCAACTAACCTGAAGAGTCATAGGTTTGAGTAATTACAGGTTTAGACATGTTATGCTTCTTATGATTTGACTAACCATAAGAATCCCACATAAACCTTGAATGCTAATGCTTATTATTCTGTTTGAAATGATCATGACTATATATGCTTGAAATTATTGTGTTTTTAATAGTATACTAATGAATGTATGATTTTATATGAGATCACAAGGATAACACATTCATGATACTAATAAGCATGCATAGGGACCAAGGATGAATATGAGATTCAAGAACAGGTAATCCAGGAAGCAAAGATCAAGAGGGAGTACACTTCAGTGGTTTATGCAAGGATGCAGATATTGAGAGGGAGTTGACCATCTCTCTACATCCCACAACAGAAAGGTGTCGAAGAAGCTACTTCAGATTAGGACTCCAGCAGCTCCTGCAAGGAAGCGAAGACTCAGAGGGAGTCCACCCAATGAACAAACAAACATAAGTATTTGAATTGTCATTTCTTAAATAATACTGTTCAATAATGTATATACTGATGTTCCTAGAATTAGGTTGTGTATTATGCATATTAGAATAATTGCATTGATGAACAATATACTCCTAATATGCATGGGTAAGTGGCCTATGGCACTGTACAACATTCCATTGCTACTTATCTAGAATGAAACCTCTTTGCTGACATGTTGGGAGTTGTGCACACTCTTAACAATGTTCTGGTAGAGATTGGAAGGCATCTAGAAAGTTACGGAATATGGATAAATGTTGTATTGAAGCATTGGCTAAGATAATTGCATGACTGTATGGCATATTTCTTTATGTGTAAGAATTTGTTCTGAAAACTATGAGATGTTTTCTAATCATGCAATTTAACTTGTTGTGTAGGAAAGATCGTATGCCATCTCCTACAAAAGAAGAACTACAACATTTTGTTCCAGCAACAAAGATATCTATTGAAGATATTGAAGATATTGAAGTTCCCAGGATCTGGGATGAAGAAATGAAATGCCATGATCCGTCGATCATGAAGAATGATGTTTGGGATGTAATCCCAAGACATGAAGGGAAGTTTGCTATGACTTCCAAATGGAACTATCAGATCAAGCATGTTGCAGATGGCAGCATTGAGAAATATAAAAGTGATGAAATAGAAGATACACCAGATGGATTCAAGACAACTTCCTTGAATGGTGTAGTTGAAGAAGAAGTGTATGTAGAGCATCCACTTGGTTCTGAGACACATGATAGGAAATCATATATGTGCAGACCTTGGTATGATGAAGATAGATTGATTGCCGACACGCAGCGGAAGCTTACTACCGAGTTCGAGATGAAGAACTTGGGGATGATGCACTATTTGTTTTTGGCATGGAGGTGTGGCAGAGTGTAGATAGAATCTTCCTTGGACAAGGGAAGTATGCAGTAAAGATCCCAAAGAGGTTCGGAATGATGGATTGCAAGGCCATGGCCACACCTATGGCATCAAATCTGAAGCTTATATGTGATGCTTCATCTAAGCCGATTGATGTCTCTATGTATCGCCAGATGATTGGGTCCTTGATGTACCTGACGAACACGAGACCAGACATTTGCTTTGATGTGAACACATTGAGCCAGTTCCTGACGGATCCGAAGAGTGTTCACCTGGTTGCTATAGAGCATATTCTGAGGTACCTGAAGGGTACAGTGGATTATGGGCTCAGGTATGAGGTGAATCAAAAGTTTAACCTGCAGGGTTATGTTGATTTAGATTGGTCTAGCAGTGCTGTAGATAGGAAGAGCACATATGGGTGCTGCTTTAGTATGGGATCAGGTGTGATCTCTTGGTTTAGCAGGAAGCAGTCCTACGTAGCATTGAGTACAGCTGAGGCAGAGTATGTTGCAGCTTGCTCAGCTAGTTGTGAGGTAGTATGGATACGGAAGCTACTGTCTGAGCTATTTGATCTCCCGTTGGAAGCTACTGGTATCTTCTGTGATAACCAGAGTTGTGTGAAGCTGTCCGAGAATCTAGTGTTTCATGACAGGTTGAAACACATAGAGATCAAATATCACTATATCAGGGATATGGTGCAGAGAGGAGCTGTGAAGCTCCTATATGTTGCGACAGACGAGCAGATTGCAGATGTGTTGACGAAGCCACTAGCCAGTTTGAAGTTCGAGTACTTCAGAGAGAGGCTTGGCGTTCTTCAGATCGAGGACACTTCAAGGAATAAGTGATGGACACATTTGCTGAAGCCATTCCAAGCATGTTGGAAGGAGGATCCTTCACATGGCTGTGGATGTAAGCGCTGGATGATGAGCATCAGGATGATGTTCTGGTTTCTGCTTGGATATGATCAGTTGGATCATTTTATGTATGTATGTATGCATCATGTGGATGCTGGATATGATCAGTTGGATCATTTTATGTATGTATGTATGCATCATGTTGGATGCTTGGACCATGTATCTGTATATGTATCAGGTGGATACATTGTGTGATCAGGTGGATCATGTATGGTGATATGTATCATGTATTTGTATTTGTATCAGGTGGATACATTGATGATCAGGAGGATCATGTATGATGATATGTATCAGGTAGATACTTGGTATGCAGCAGGATGTTGCAGTGATGATCAGGATGATCATGGATGACGAGCTTCAGGATGTTGCTCCAGATGACATGCAGCAGGATGTTGCAGTGATGATCAGGATGATCATGGATGACGAGCTTCAGGATGTTGCTCCAGATGACATGCAACAGGACGTTGCAGTGATGATGATCAGGATGATCATGGATACATCATGATGATGTATGGTGAGTATCAGATTGATACTCTATGGCCGTGGATCAGGTTGTGCAGATGAGCATGTAATAGCACCCTGGGAGATTTGCAGATGGTCTTTCGAGGTTTTGCCTATGGCATGTAATATCGGTGCCCTGGGACATCTGGAAAATGCTCTTTCGAGGTTTTTCTCTGGGAGGACATGTAATAGCGCCCTGGGAGATCTGTAGATAGTCTTTCGAGGTTTTTCCTATGGCATGTAATAGCGCCCTAGGATATCTGGCAGATGCTCTTGCGAGGTTTTGTCCTATGGCATGTAATAGCGCCCTGGGAGATCCGATAGGTTGGGCTGTGTGCCCGTAATCAGTCCTGGGATGCTCTTGCGAGGTTTTGCCATGACCACATGTAATAGCGCCCTGGGAGATTTCAGGTCGGAGTTGTGTACCCGTAACATCCTGAGATGCTCTTGCGAGGTTTTGTGGTGGACCACATGTAATAGCGCCCTGGGAGATTTCAGGTCGGAGTTGTGTACCCGTAACATCCTGAGATGCTCTTGCGAGGTTTTGTGGTGGGGTCACATGTAATGGCGCCCTGGGAGATCCTACAGGTCGGAGTTGTGTACCCATAACATCCTGGGATGCTCTTTCGAGGTTTTGTGACGCACGTAATAAGTCCTGAGGATTCCACAGTATGGCCAGTGATGACGAAGACCTGCAGGTGGTGGGCCTACATCCAGTATGAAAAAGGACTGGCTCTGTAGAACTTCCTATGACGAGTAGATTCAGAGATTGATTGAGATAGCAATAGCAGTGACGATGATGATGACTCGATGACGATTATCCAGTGACGATGATCCAGAGAAGATGACTTGTGCTAGAAGAACTGTGCTGAGAAATACCTTCCTAGTTAAGAGGGAGTGTTGATGTATATGTAACTTCGGAATGTATTTCACATATATTGTATTCCTATAGAGATGGTATTATTCCTCTATACGGAAGTGTCGTCATTTATATTGTAAGTGTCGTAACTTATACTTGATGGGTTATTAGACCACCTTGTTTGGGGTCGGCCCTGTATAAGTCATGTGGGTCAAAGGGTTATTAGACCACCCTATTGGGGGTCGGCCATGTGGATCAAAGGGTTATTAGACCACCCTATTGGGGGTCGGCCCAGTCAGGATTATGTTATGTGGTTAAGTTCGAGCCTACATAAGTTAGGTAAAAAGGCAAGTCAAGTCAAGTATAAATAGAGTGCGGGAGGCACTCTATTTATTCACTCACTTCTCACACATGCACTCAAGGAGGAGTGGCGCACTTATGGAGGAGGAGGATCTGCTGCTAGGTTATGTCTATCTCTCTTGGTTGGTTGTATCATTGCTCTATCTATCTCTGAGGAAGTTATTGGGGTTTTTCACCTTTATGGTTTTCCCCAAGTAAATCTTTGTGTCTCTTGTGTGCTTGCATTATTGTCTCCATGATTGATATGCTGTAGATATGCTATACATGTTGTTCTCTCAGTTAAGATCCTAGATTAGATTGAAGTAAAATCAGAAAATTTAACAAGAACCCATCCGTGAAATAATTCATCTCTTGGCTACCCACACCTTCGAGTACTTCATCAGTAAACGGAGTCGTAAAGGGATTGTGCAAGCAGGCATTATTCAACTTCTGTAAATCGACACAGATGCGCACCTCGCCAGTTTTCTTGTCTTTCACTACAATAGGACTGATCCGTTCTGACTCTTCGACTGGTTCAATGATACCAGCATCCAACATGCGATCAAGTTCTACTTTGACCCTCTCCTTATGTCACGGATTCAGCCTATATGGTTTCTTCCTGATCGATTTAGCATCCGGTTTCAAGGGGATCATCATCTCCCCTAGATCGCCCAAAATACCTTTCATCTCAGAAAACTTTGTAGGAAAGAGGTCTTAGAATTCATGCAACAAATTAGTGACCTTCCCCATCATCTCATCATCCAAATAGTCTCCAACGTTCGCGAACTTGTGGGTGGCCTCTATCCCAATATTGATCTTACGAAGCTTCAATGGCTGGATGATCAAATCACTTGGCACATCAAGTGCTATCGCATCGCAACTCCCTTCCAACTCGGGGATATTGACATTCTGGGGTTCATCACCATCTTCGAGCCCACCAGTGATATTGTAACATTCCATCATGGCTTGCATCTGACAGTGTGTATGCAGATCCACGGGATATGCCACTAGGACAACCTTAAAAACCACATTGCGGAGGAGCTGCAAAGCATTATTGACATCAGGGTTGGCATCTGCAAAACTGAACATATGAGTGAAGCATACCGTCAACTCCACCCAGGTTGTAATTTCTCCTCGTAACTCAGCGGTAGTATACCATGAGCGTAGCATCTCATCTAAAGTATGGATAAAGGCATGGACCCACTCATCTCGCGGTCGTGATGTCCACAATGTCTGACACTCCCTCCGATGAACTCCAAGGTTATTCCGACCATCATATTTCCCTGTGTGGTAGACCTCGGTATCATCGAAGTGAACCGTCATATATCTCCTGCATTGCGACCATTCATTAATTGATTCCTCCAATGCCAACAGTTGCTGTGGTGTTGAAATGTTTTCCTCAAACTCCGCCAGAAAGTCAGATAGACCAGGCAACCCCTCATACACTGCTAGTGTGAATGTTTCATTCGCAACGCGGCATAATGATTGTGTGACTAATCCGTACTTGCGGAGTGATACCTTGTGCAAGCGGTTCTGCTAGTTTTCTGACGCATCATCAGAGTCGAAAGAAGCAAAGCTCTCACTGCGCCATCCCAGCTCACCATTGGCCATCGAATGAATATAGTCTTCAGAAATATTGAATGCATGGTCCCATCCACTAGGATCTTCGTCCTTCACTGGCTAAATGTATCTGTGTCCTTTATCCGGATCCAACGGGGCTATGACTCTAAGATCGTGTTTTTCAAAAGTCATCATCTGCTACTTGAAGTTGATTACCACTCCACTATCATTAGCCCATCTGATCCCCAGCAACGCGGGATATGAGATTCCTCCTTCAACTACTTCGATAACATCAAAGTCAGCATAGGTATTCATGCCCTCAATTTCCACCACCAAGCGTGGGACTCTTCCAATCGGTGTTACCTTAGCGTGATTAGCTAACCGGAGTTATACAAGAGACCATCTCAATGGGGGGATCCCCATTTTCTGCCATGCCTGCTTGGTCAAGATGTGGACATCCAAACCAAGATCCATAATAACTGAATCAACATCATAGTCCCCAATTTGTATGTTCATGCGCATCTCCTTACCGGTCTTCCCTCGTTGTAAGGAGTTTACCGCAGACTCTTTTCGTCCCCTGGTTGGTCGCTGCAGCAACCCCTTGATCTTAGCTAGAGCAGCAGGATCCCTTGCTAATAATAAGAAGCTATCAAAAAAATTATGCAAGGTTCCATATGGCACCAAAAGACCGACCTTTGAAGTAGCATAAAAAACAGGGGGCATATCGCAAATAACAACTTTACCGCAATCCTAGTCCATCTCACGGCACCCCTGAAAGAATTTATCACACTCAGACTCAACATCGAATGATACCTTCTTCTGCTCGGCCAATCGAATGAGTGGTTGTGGGATATCTCCTCCTATTACTGCACCTCCCCGCGTGATGACCGCGACAGATGCATCTTGTGGTCTTGGCTCCGCAGAAGTAGTTGGAACAATTGGATACTGATTATGGTTCAGTGGTGGATTTCCTGGTTGGTTCACATTTTGACTAGCATTCTGGTTCGGGCTTTGATTCTGGTTCTCCACCGGTTGCTGCACCTGATTCTGTACTGGTTGCTGTACCTGATTCTAATTCTGCAATTGTGGAACATTCCCTGCTTTCTATCATGCAATCAACTGCGGGCAGTTCTCTACTGTATGGTCTGTAACAAAGAAAAATGTACATTGTGTCTGGAATAGTGGGAAATCTCCCTGGTAATGTCCCCACAACACAGAGGGATAGCATTGTACAAGTCCACGGCCTCCTCATCCTCCTCCGCGACAAAATCCTCTGCCGCATCTGCCCCGGAATCCTCCACGGAATCAACCTTGCTGTTGATACTATGGTTGGTTGTACTGTTGTTGCATATGAGCTAGTTGCATGCCCTTCCCTTGTGGCGCATACTATGGTTGTTGAACCTACTGTGGCTGTGATGGAGTCATTTGCATTGAAGCATATTGCGGCACAAACTGCTGTGGTTGCTGCTGCAGTACAAACTGTTCCTGCAGTTGAGGTAGCGGCTAGGCTATGTGTGGATGTGGTTGCGGTTGTTGTACGGCATGCTGATTGTCCTTCATATAGAATGCATCATACGTTCTCTCATGAAGAAACCCATATTCCCGGCAATATTTATCATCATGTCCCACCGATTTACAGAATGTGCAATACAGATTCATTGGTTTGGTGACCATCTTCTGCATGTATGGAAATTCCTCATGGCGGTTCCCATATACCTGACAAACGCGACACCATGGCATGCCACCACCACTTAACGGGTTGGGTGCTCCTGAAACCAGATAATTGCAGAAGTTAGGGAAATTATCCTTGGTATGCCCTTCTCCTCAGCATCGTGTACACCATACTATTTTGTGTTGCTCCTTACCCTTCTTCAGATCTTGTAGATTTATGGTCAAGTTAGCCAGCTGTGTCTGTATCTGTGACATCCCAGCTTCATTTTCACCAATCGGTGACGCCTCCAACCGCATTGCAATCTCCAAAGCTTCACTTGGTGTTGTAATGTTCTGTTGCATCAGTGGTAGTCGAATGTGTAGCAATAGTGTCGTGATAAACCACTCTTTGTGTTGGACAACGCTCCTAGGACTTGGTATGGTAGGATAGACAGCGCTCCTAGGACTTGGTATGGTAGGATAGACAGCTTTCTATCCATCTTGGGCTTTACTTAGAGTAAAGTGGATTCCAACCTTTACTACAAGGTTGAGGAAGGAAATCCAGTGATACTACTATTGTATGTGGATGACCTATTTGTAACAGGTGAGGATAGATTGATTACTGATACAAAGAGGAAGCTTGCTGCCGAGTTCGAAATGAAGCACTTGGGGATGATGCACTACTTTCTAGGCATGGAGGTGTGGCAGAGTGCAGATGGAATCTTCCTTGGACAAGGGAAGTATGCAATAGAGATCCTGAAGTGGTTCGGGATGATGGATTGCAAGGACATGGCCACACCTATGGCATCGAACCTGAAGCTTATGTGCGATGCTTCATCTGAGTCGGTTGATGTCACAGTGTATCATCAGATGATTGGGTCCTTGATGTACATGACGAACACAAGACCATATTTTTGCTTTGTAGTGAACACATTGAGCCAATTCCTGACGGATCCGAGAAGTGTTCACCTGGTTGTTGTTAAGCATGTTCTGAGGTACCTGAAGGGTATGGCTTATTATGGGCTCAAGTATGATGTGAATCAAAAGTTTAACCTGGAGGATTATGTTGATTCAAATTGGACAGGCAGTGCTGCAGATAGGAAGAGCACTTCTGGGTGTTGCTTCAGTATGGGATCAGGTGTGATCTCTTGGTTTAGGAGGAAGCACTCATGTGAGGGACTAAGTACAGCTGAAGCAGAGTATGTTGCAGCTTATTCGGCTAGTTGTGAGGCAGTATGGCTTAGGAATCTACTATCTGAGTTATTTGATCTCTCGTTGGATGGTCCTGGTATCTTTTGTGGCAACCAGAGTTGTGTAAAGCTGTCTGAGAACCCGATGTTCCATGACAAGTCGAAGCACATCGAGATCAAATATCACTATATCAGGGATATGGTGTAGAGAGCAGCAGTGAAGCTCCTATATGTTGTGATGGATGAGTAGATAGCCGATGTGTTGACCTAGCCACTGTCCAGAGTGAAGTTTGATTACTTTAGAGAGAGACTTGGTGTACTTCAGATCGAGATTCCTTCCAAGGGGAAGTGATGAGTCTGAAGGAATAGATGCACATGAGCCATTCTCACATAGCGTAGGTAGGTCCTCCTATGGTGTAGATGTAAGGGCTAGAGCAATTCTCACATGGTGGTAGGTATGTCCTCCCATGGTGCAGATGTAAGGGTTGGGCCATTCTCACATGGTTGTATGTATGTCCTCCCATGGTGAGATGTAAGGTTTGGATGTGTCTTTTCCGACATGGTGATAGGTGTGTCCTCTCATGGTCGTTGATGTAATTGCCGAGCCTTTCCGACATGGTGGCAGGTGTGTCCTCCCATGGTCGTTGATGTAAGTGTTGTGCCTTTCCGACATGGTGGTAGGTGTGTCATCCCATGGTCGTGATGTAAGTGTTGATCCCTTCCTGGATGGTATTAGGTAGGTCCTCCCATGCCTGAGTATGCAAGTGTTGTGTGATGTGCATCTGGGTTGTGCTCCGTGGACTATGAGGTGATCTGAAGATGATGATATGACAGTATGGTATATAGCTTTTGCAGAGGCATATAATCAGTCCTGAGATGCTCTTGCAGGTTTTGTAGAGGTAGTATATTCAGTCTTGAGAGATCTTGCAGGTTTTGTAGAGGTAGTATAATCAGTATTGAGGTGTACCTACTTGATGGCTTGCTCGTAGAGATGATGAAGACCTACATGGAGGCTAGGCCTACATCCTCCATGAAAAAGGGATGGCTCTGTAGAACTTCCTATGACAAGTAGATTGGAGATTGATTGAGATAGCAAGAGCAATGACGATGACGATGATGATGATCCAGAGAAGAAGACTTGTGCTAGAATACATGTGTCAAGAAATACCTTCCTAGTTAAGAGGGAGTGTTGATGCATATGTAACTTTGGAATGTATTTCATATATGTATATTGTATCCCTACAAAGATCGTATTATTCCTTTGTACGTAAGTGTCATCATTTGTATATTCAAGTGTCGCAAGTTGCATTGTATGTACAACAACTTGTATGTGATGGGTTATTAGACCACCAAGTGTGGGGTTGGCCCTGAGTTGAGTTACAATGGGTTATTAGACCCTCCTAGAGAAGTCGGCCCTGTTAGGTTATTAGGCAAGTCAAGTTAGTGTATAAATAGAGTGAGGGTGTCACTCTATTTGATAATTCACTTACTCATATATTCTCTCACTTGAGTGATGCACACTAGTGGAGGAGGAGAAGTTGCTAACGAGACTATCTCTTGTTCTTGTGTTTTGTATCATTTCTCTCTCTATCTCTGAGGAAGTTGCGGGGTTTTTCACCTTCTTGGTTTTCCCCAGGGAAAATCTGTTTCTATTGTCTCTTGTGATTGGTATGTTATAGATGTTATTCTCTCAGATAAGATCCTAGATCATTTTGAATTAATGTTCAAAATCTAACAGAGATCATGGGGCCATCGTATCCATCTTGCATGGCTTCCGCAGCTGAGGGCCCTGCATCATCATGTGTAAACCTTGCGGATGCCCGGGTGCCTTTCTTTTTCTCTCGACCAGTGTCAGGGGGTTGAGTCGCGCTCCATTTTTTCTTGTGTGGGACTGTAGACATGACGTCAGGCTGCTCTTGCACAATTGGTGTGGCCTGTGGTCTCTCGGTGCTGGTGCTGGACACATACACTTCCATTCGGCTCTTGGAATACTAAAGTAGCTGAACATGTTTCCCTGTCACCTCCTATATATTGGCCGATAGTATCCATCCGTTCATGGGTCACAATTGCCAAATCTCATCTAGATTCGTTAAATCCATCTCATGCGTTGGATATTAATTGTCGGCGTTCTTTGGTTTGACGTAGTCCAATGTGGTATAACTGCGGCTTTTCTTACCTTTAATGCCGGATTAGACCATCGCACATCGTGGTAGCCTCCGACTTATCTATAGTGTGTTGAGTTCTTTTATATTTTATATTTTTTACATTGGCACAGCGAGTATCGCTGTGTCGACACGTTGTCGTATCATTGGATTCTCTACTATGGCCAACCTTTGTCGGTTTTGCTGGGTCGCTATTGTTTACTTCCCCATGTCATTTGTCGATGGTTCTGCTGTGACCTTTCTGCCTATCGCGGTTGGAAAGTCTTGCTGGTGTCTTAGTTCTAGTTGGTGTGTTTGTTGCTTGACCAGCTATACATCAGGCTTTGTTGATGGTACATATGTATCTCTAGGGTCATCTTTATCTTCAGGATCTTTGGTGACGTCACAATGCCCTTTTTTTGGTGTCGCAGTCCTTTGGAGTACCATCGGTTGTCCAGTCGGTGCAACTTCAATTATTTTTTCGCGGATCGCTTGTGACACAGTGTGGGATAAGGGATTTTTTTCTGAGGATGAGAATGATTGGCTGAAGCCAATGGTAAGGTATTCCAAATATGTTATCCCACATCGTAGTTCTGCTGCGACAAACCAACTCTGTGGTACCTCATCCAACGTGTGTACGAATGCATGTACCAATTCCTAGCGTGCTCTCGATCGCCATTGCTGTTGAAAAGCATCAAGATGCGCCTTCAGGTTTCCCCTTCAGTCATATTGCAAATGGTTGTCCTTCATAGCTTCGCTGAACCTGACCTCCATGAGGCATCAAAATAGTGGACAAGATGTAATGTTTGATTTATGCGCTTCCCACCATCACGTAGGAGTAGCCTTCAGGGCTTCCTCTAGGGACAGAAGATACTTTGGCTCTGCCACCTTCTCCTCAAATTCGATGAGGAACATGTCCAAGTTGGGAAATCCTTCATAGGTAGGTAATGCATACTCCTGCGATGCTACCAATCGCAGGGACTGGGTTATTCGGGTGCATCTTTGAAAGGAAACTTCATGCAACCGGTTCTGCCAATTCTCAAGGGTCTCATCTAAATCGGAGGATGCCAAGCTGTCACTGTGCCATCCTAGTTCTCCATTCATGGTAGGGTTAACATAATCCTCAGAAATGTTATACAATTATCCCATTCTTCCATAAACGCATCTCTAGCTCGCTCTGTAAGCGCAGCCCTTCCACAGGATCCAGTGGTGCGATGACTTTCATTTCCTGATTCTCAAAGGACATTATCATTTTCTTAAAGTTGATGATTGCTTGATTCTCCATATCCCAGTCTATCCCCATCAGTACCAGATAGGGACTGGTGTTATCCACAATCTCAATAACATCGAAATCCGCATACGTTCTGAGCCCTTCAATTTCAACCGAAATTTGACATACCCGACCGAGCGGTCTGACCTTGCTCTGTCTCCCCAGTCGCAGCTGTATTGGTGACCAAGTCATCTGCAGTTTTCCCATTGTTTCCCATGTTTGTTTAGTCAGGATATTCACATCCGAAACCAAATCCAAAAATATGGAGTCAACATCAAATTCTTCGACTTGTGCCGACATCTGCATCGCGTTGCCTATGTTCCTTTTATGTATGCCATTAACTCTCTGTTCCAGTCGTGCGCCTCCCCGTCATCGCAATATACTAGCTATTTCTTCCAGTGCGTCTGGGTCTTTTTCCAAGTCTAGGAAGCTTTCCAAGAAGGCTCCCAGGGTGTTTTCTTTCCTTCACGACTTTGTTGAGTCGAACCTTGGTGGCATGTCATAGATTTCTTCCTCAAGAGGTAGTTGTGTCCTATTCCTTATAGCCTCTTGCGCTTTTAGGAAGGCATCTCTTTCCGCTTCGACATCGAAGGTGACCTTCTTCCGTTGTGTTTACGTTGGTCTAACATTGGCATGTGACCTGTCATTGCCCCTCCTCTTGTTACTATTCCTACCGTCACATGGCTACTTCTAGCTTCCATCGATATCCTTTGTACAGTTGATGGTGCATTTCTATTATTTTGGTTCTGGCTCTAGGGCAGAGGCTTGGTTTTCCATTTCGCAATGAGACGGGGGCAGTCCTCTACACTATTATCTACAACACTGCAGTATGTACACTACGACGTCGGATTTGGATAGTCTCTTTGGTAGTGCCCCTGCAATCCGCAATTGTAATAAATGATTGGACCTATTCCCCGTCCAACATTTCCTTTGCGTCCCATACCTTGGCCTTTGTTGACTCAAACCCAATCGATAAGGGTTCCCATCACTGTCGACACCAACCCACCGCAATCTCCCTGAGCACCGTCCCAAATAGGTTTTACCCCATTCAGCAACACCTGCAAAGAAGATGAGGTCTCACCCGAGGCGTTCAAGGGAGAGTGGACGGAACCATGTTTTCGCCGAATGAAGGAGGATGTTTGCGGCAACAATCACTTTAAGTTATTGCAACATTGAAAAGTAAATCTATGCATTTAACTTCAAAAACATTGTATTCATAGCATCATTCAATAGAACCATTCATCGCGACAAGTATAACAGTAAAGCATTAATTGCAGCAGGAAAGCATAGCATTATTGAGATATCACAACATGTATTACCATAAGTGAACAAAAGATGCACATGGATTTCACAAAACAACTCTGTTATGTCATATTAAATTAGCAAAACCCAGATACAATATCTCCACAAAACACATATCTCACCAGTAACTCTTGATCTCAGATACAGACTCAAAGATGCATACATCCAACATCCCAGGATCCGTACTAAGATGCCTAAACACTTACAACTTATGTCTATATATAGGCTTCCACCCTTACAATGCTTGTCCACTTTCTACCAACTTCCTAACCGACACTTTGGACAAACGACCCAAAATCTAACTAACATGGTCCAAACGACCCAAAAATACATAATATATGGTCCAAATGACCCAAAACCCGCAAACTGCGGTACAATTGACCCAAAAATGCATAAAATAATCTTCTTTATGCCCATGTCTCCGCCTTTCGCGATATCTTTTGACTTGTCACAGCATCATCGATGTTGCAATGTTACCTTACCAAACCTCCTTCCAACAGCCTCTGTGGAATCCTTTACCAAAACCTCCATGTGGTGGTCCATATTGTTGGTACTGTGGTTTCCCATACTGTGGCTGCTGATACTATCACTGCCCATACTGCGGCTAGCCATAAGGTAGTGGTGGATATTGCGGGTGCCCATATTGCGGCTTCCCGTATTTCCCTTAGTCATATTGTTGCGGTTGGCTATACTACAATTGTTGTTGTACCACCGACGGCTCCTCTCCCTTCATAAAATGCTTATCGGTTGTTCGATCTTGCAGTAGGTCATAGGCCCCGCATTCCTTCTCATCATGGCTGACCAATCATTAAAACTTGCAGTATAAGTTGGCTGGATTTAATACCATCTTTTGCAGATATATGCATTCCTTTGGTTGATGCCCTCTGGTCTGACAGACAGTACACCATGGCATGCCTCCTTGATGAAGGGGGTTTGGTGCCCCCGCCTACAAATACTCACTGAATTCTACAGAATTGTCCTTATGGTGCCCCTCCCTTCTCCATCTGGTACACCATATGTCTTCACGGGTCTCCTTTCCCTTCTTGATATCCTCCAATTGAGGTGTTAAGTTGGCCAACTGTGCCTGAACTCTGTCCATTCCCATTCCTGCTTCGCCAATTGGTGAAGCCTCTAGCTTCATCGCGATTTCTAATGCTTTTGCCTGTGTTACGACTTTTTATTGCATCAACGGCCCTCCGATGTGCGAAACCAATCCTGCGATGAACCATTATTTATGTTGTAGCTCATTTATCGGAAAGCTCACGTTCGCTATCAATATCTTCCATCCTAACGTTGCTAGTATTGTTGTTCACTGAAGCACTACTCTTGCCGCTGCACGTAGGGAAAATACGCAAATAGTTTTTATTTATTCCTATGAAATTCAGAGTAGTGTGTGGGGTCGAAGGTACGTGATAACTTACGAGCTGACCTCCTTCTACCTCCAGGGTAGCCTGGTTGACGTCTTCTCTACAATGAGGTCGCTTCCTCCCCTGTGGTCCTATCTCATGGTTCTCTGTTCCATCCCTCTCAGGAGACTCTCTCTCAGTCCTCCTTTTCTTCTCAGGACGCTGAAATATTGCTACACTTCTCAAGAGACCACACTCTTCGTCAGCTTCCCTTTCAAATTCGTCGTCGCTCATGTCCATCTACCAAATCTTTCCATTAGAATCGCATTTACGCGATACCTTCACCCTAGCACACCGATTATTATACTCATTAGAAGACATCCTCAGTATTCCTTTTTCGCAAACAAGAATTTTAATCCACAGTTTTAATGATAAAAAAATCTTCCTCTTGGCCGCCTGAAATTTTTTATTTCGGCGTCACTGTATGACTTGATATTATCTACTGCGAACTAATTTATGTACCCTTCAAGGATACTGTCTAACCAAAAATCAACAGCTCATGATACCTTCTTAGTGACCTGCTTCAGTTGTCACATCAATTCTGAGGTCCAACAATCAGGTTCAGTCTTCTGGCAGTGGTTCTTGCGGAACGTCAATTGTGCTAACCACTCATGCATTAACACCGGGAATTCACAAAAAAATATTTCGTGTATATCTAAGTAAACGTATCTTTCTAACCAACTGGTTGTTGTCTATTTAGGATCTCGCTTCTCACTTTCTGTGAATTCTTCCGCCTTCTTATCGAACCACTCTTGGATCTCTGGTTTTGTCGGGTGCCACAACATATCCTCTTTTCTTCTTCCTTAGGGTCCCGGCAATGGAACCATTTGTTGACGCAGATTCTATCAACAGGGGTTCATTCCACAATGTCACCAAAAAACTATCAACCTGACTCCCTTATACATCATCCCGGAAAGGTGTAACCCGTTCCAGCAACACTTGTGAAGCAAGTGCAGTCTCACCCGATGTGGATAAGAGGGCTGGTGGAACCAAGCTTTCGCAGTTGTGTAGAGGATATGCACACATTACCTTCGCACTATCCAGATATTATAACATTCACAACATACCATTAAATTGTCATTCGCATCTTAAATCATTCACAATTTCTAACACATACATTAAGAACATACTTAATGACATATGCGCACAAATAAACTGAAAACATTCACAAAACCCATTGTTCATCATCACATCATTGCACATAGACATAATTCATATCATAACCTAACATCTTCATTCATTCATCAAACTTGTGGAATTAATCTCGTAGAAACCGTCATTACATCATGTTGTGGATACGAAGCAAAACCCGAAAGATCTAGTCAATCTCCTAAACTTCGATGCCCTTAGGCTTACAATCCTACTCTATTTATATTCTTCTATTCTATTACAAAATGGTCCACATGGCTGACTTGACTGATCTAACAAATCTTATGCTTCCGCAAAAACGATGAAAGGTCCTTTTTCCGCGGAATGACCCTTTCGCATCTCTCGGCTTCCGCAGTTCGTGCGGATCTATCTCGTGCCGACAATCTCAATACTATCAAAACATTATGATTCTAAATATGTATGGTCATGATCATTTCATACACAGGTAATTTATCACAAGCGTTAGTATTCAAGGTTTCAGGGAGTACTTCTTTTACTCATGCATATTCTTATTTGACAATAGGACTCTTCTAGTTTGTTATATCATTAATCAAAGTAAGAAGCATAATACTCAAACCTACAACTTCATGAATAATCATTATCAATCATACAAAAAGTATACTTATAAGATCCTAACACAAGGTAGGATTCTAACTTTATATAGGAAAAACATACCTGGATTATCATGTTTTCTAGTTATCTCTAACATACCCAAACAATGTCTTCTTTGCTCTCTTCAATGATTTAGAGACCTTGTGCTAGTAACCTACATATCTCATAAGTTAAGCATTGTAGAACCAAATTATACATACCTTGTAAGTAGAGATTCTATGTGATCAATGGCTATAGATGAGTCTTTGTCTTCATGTCACCATGGTCATATGTTCTTGATCTAGAACTTGATTTGTCTTTCTTGATGTACCTTTCATGTTAGCGGACAACATCATCCTCATACAACACCACAGTGCATTAATACAATCATAAGTGTCATAACCCTAATCAATGAATGTCTTCCATCATTCACATGCATTCATACTTTCACTAAGGTGATAAGACAAGTCTAAAATTAATCAAGATTGTACTAACCTCAATAATATGAAGACAAACATATCATAAACTTAATAATAAACATAATTTCAAAACATACATGTAATTCATACCTATCGAGATTGCTTGTAGTCTTTTATGTAAGGCCTTAGCCTCATCTCCCACTGGAAATGGAACTTTTTCACTTATGTAGGTGTCCAATTCATTCTCTTCTAGGATTAATCCAATCCTATACACTTTGATTTCCTGAAACTGGATTTGGAGTTGGCTAGGGTTTGGCAGAGAAACCCTAAAAATCCAAACTTGGAATTTCAAACTTTTGTCTGGACAGGGAGATGCATTTGACTAAGGAAAGCAAGCCGGTGTGCTCAGATTTTGAAAACTTGAAAAATTGACCCTTCAAAAATGACCTACGAATTTCGAATCTGCAACTTCTGTCAAAATCTGGTTTTCTGGTTTTCAGGTTTCTGGTACAAAACCTAAACTAGGGTTTGACAGATCTTGGGGTTATACCCAACCAAAAACTTCGATATTGGTCTCTAAATTTCGATTTTGCTGAGGAGATAAATCCTGCGGTGAGAGCATTCCAAAATTCCACTTCTGTCAAAAGCCCTAATTTCCCGCAATAGACAAGCCAAAAATGAAAGTGCTCAGAATCCATTTCTGTTTTGACAGAAATATGTGCTATATTGTTTCTAATGTCTCTCTAAAATTTTGGATCCTCAGGGTCTGAAAATTCGTCTTGTGGTATATTGACCTATCATCTTTCCAACCCCACGGATCTGATCTTCAATGGATTCTCGATGAGAGAGATATTCCGAGTTTCGTAACATGACCTATTTATGGGATGAAATAGTATATAGAACTTGTATGGAGTGCCACGTGTCACTGTTTCAACTTTGGCCTCTAAAACGCAGACCTCTGAAACTACAGTTTGTGCCCTAACTAACACTTTTTATGGAATTCGATTTGGAGCTTCCTAGCCTGATATATGATATTTGTGCCTAGGTAACCTATTTACGGCTGCATTCTAGAAGAGGAAGGAACCCTAACTTGTACGAATCATATCTCACAAAGTACAATAAATCTGGGGCTGATCTTCGGGCACAAGGTACATGAACATTTCGTCTTCGTCCTTGAAAAGTTTCTGATCCTGAAATTTCGCCAAAACTGATTTATAGTGAAAGTGGCACGATTACTATTTTGTACTAAACTAAGCCCTAGTTTCCAATTTGTCGCAAGTGCAACAAGTGTCGTAAATGCCATACAATGCCTTCCTTCAGGCTAGTTCTAATACCATGTTAACGTTTCAGCATTTAATTCAATATGATCTAGGATCTTAACTGAGAGAACAACATGTACAACATATCAAATATAAGAGACAAGAGACACAAAGCATTTCACCGGGGACAACCAAGAAGGTGAAAAACCTCGCAAGTTCCTCAGAGATAGAATGAGCACCAATACAAAGATCACAAAGATCAAACCGCAAAACAAGAGATAGTATTCTAGTAGCTTCTCCTCCTCCACTTGTGCGCACTCCTCTCTCTCACTAATGCGAAGTGAGTGAGTGTATGAATGGATAAATAGAGAGGTTCTCTCTATTTATACTTTACCTTTACTTTCCTTTTACTCTAACTGGGCCGACCTCCCTTAGGAGAGTCTAATAACCCATTACCACTTGTCACTGGGAACCCCACTAGGGTGGTCTAATAGACCTTTAACTCATATAGGTTTGACCCCACCAAGGTGTCTAATAACCCATCAAGTATAAGTTACGACACTTACAACACTTGCAAATACAAATGACAACACTTCCAATCGGAAGAATAATACATATCCGTTGGGGATACAATAAAGTACAAATGTAATACATACAATACACAAGTGAATATCTTCTGAAGTTACAAATACATCAGCAATGCTATCTCTTGTCCATAGTTGTAGGTGGTGTCCCCTCTTTCAATTGAACCTCTCGAATGTTTTTATTTTATTTAAAATAATCATAAAAATAGTTCTAGTGCACATAACTCTCACATAAATGTGTGTTACAATTTTTGTGACTTTTAATAACTCAAAGAATAAATAATAAAAAAACAATAACTCTTTTACGTCAAGTAAAATAGAAATTGTTTTGTGAGGGGGTGTCAGATTCCAAATATGTAATCTTTTTAAAAAATATCACTTTTCTATTTTTCTTCTATTTTTCTCATGTCATAACTCCTTAACTCAAAAAACACATTGTTAGTTTTTTTTCCCATAACTTTTTCTTTCTCAAGCATCTTAAAAAAAATTGCATGCTACACTACTAGACACCGACCTCTACATGCTTTAAAAAAAATGGGTCATGATCATTGCATTAAGACCTTCAAAAGATGCACTCACACTTGGGGTATTGTTTTTGAGGTTTGATCACTTAGATAATAAAAAATATTATAATTTATTAAATTAATTTTGGAAAAATAGTGTCGCACTAGTACTATTTGTTCTCTATATGGCTACCACTTTTTGTAGGTTGACTCCATCATTTAGGCACTAAAAGGATACACCTACAAACACATTTACCTTATCATTTACCTAAACAATAAAAAGTACCTATTAGAAAAGACAAAACTTGAGATAGTTATGAACATTTCAACAGATAAAATTTATATATTTGGAAACGTGATTCAATTTCTTGCATTTCATCTTTTTTACTCAAAGCAATATTCATTGTGTAAGTATCTCAAAATATCTATGTATGTTCAGAGATGCCTATTTTCTCAGTTTCCTTTTGCATCTAATGCGTCAAAAGAGACCCTCATTAGCCTGCACAAGCCCTTCATTTGCATGGAATTATTTTTTTACACTTCTATGACAATCTAGAAATCTCTTGAAAGGCACTGACAACTTTGATTTTGAACCCTGACTATATGAGTACTATTCATGATTACAAAAAAACTAGCATAGTATCATACTAAATCCTAGAGACTGAAGACATAGTAACAAAGCACGATATGGCTTGGGGAAACTAAAGTTCAACTTTAAAACTACTTCTCATCATTAGAAATTACAACATACAGAACCTATTGGGTCGATATTGAAGGAATTCCATTAGGAAAACCATCTTTTCGGCAAATTTGACCCTGGTGGTGGCTCAAACAACAAGGTTGATTTTAGCATCGAGTCTCCTAACTTGAGCTTGGAGGTCATCCATCTGCAACAATATTTCCTTGTGCTCTTCTTAGTGTTTGAGGAGCACCCTTCCCAACAAGGTTTTCATTTGCAACTATATTCACAAAATCAAGGTGTATTTTGTCTCATGTGTTTGGGAATTATACATAGGTTAAGAACCTAATTTTTCAAATATTGTAGGCCCTCCCTCACCTCGCCAGTCTCCTTATCATGCTTCATCCAATATTTCTCGACCCTAGATATTTCTTGTATAATTTTCGATGGATTAAATTAGGCATAACTTCAAGCCGAGGCCTATGTCTCTTATTGCATCCAGGGACATGAATCATAGCCACTGTTCTTCGCTATCTCACCACTCTCCTTTCGCTCCCTTCCATCAACCAGCGCCTTGATTTCCATTTTCCTTCCATGCCGGTCTGAAACCTTTCCCTCTTCACCTTTCCTTAACCCTAGTAGAGACAACACTTTATCTCCTCAGTTGAATTGCGTTCTAGGTGCAGGGCCCTTGCAGTATCTAGTACATTGTAAAATAATAGATTGTAAACAATCCTCTAAAATAAAAAGTTCAAAGTAAGAGGTTGGTGATTCATAACCACAATTGGAATCATCATCATGCACATCTTGGTTCATCACCACTAACATCCTAGTTCATCACCATTAATATTGTATCGCCTTCAATTATACCGAAGGCAGGATCGGTGACCGTCAATTCTTGGAAACACTTGACAACCATCCTGTAATGTCCCCATTCAAATAAGTGCATAGTAAGACAATCCCATCAATCCTACTAGTTTCCTAGGTTGGATGGGAACATGTGGGATGGTAATAAGGAAGCTAATAAATGATATTTAGACATTAGAAGGGTTCAAGTATTTAATAAATATGATGAATAAATAAATTCAAGAGAAATTATAGGTGGCAAGTGGTTTTGGAGACATATGGAGGTGGTGGGACCCACACTAGCTTGATTTTTCAATGACACATGGCAGCTCTCTCTTGCCAATTCGAATTCATGGGAAGGTGAACACTCTTGGGTGAGTTGGTAAGTCATAACACATGGCATTGAGCATCTTAGGTCGAAATGGGATGGAATAGTAACCTCCATGGGAGAGGAAGAGTCAAATTGGAGACTAGTGGACACTTGGGCTAGATTCCCTAGTTTTATGACAACAATAATGAAGCATCTATGACATTTATGACAAAATTCAGACCTGACTTCTTACACCTGACCATTATGACATGTCAGCCCCAAAAATAGGCTCAAGTAAGGTGCTCATGGAGTTGGAGGAATCCAAAGAGACTCAAATTCGAATTTGGGAGAAGATGGAAGGTTGGAACTAGGAGACAAGTGGCAAATGAGGAATATTTCCTAAATGGAAAATTATTGAATCTATTGAGAGGATTTCGACCCCTTGAAGGCTAATGTTGGTTATAAAATGTAGAAATCAAGTATGAGAATGGCTTTTGATGATTTGAGAAAAATTGCATTTGTGAAGAGAGAGCTAGTGGATGACTAGTTTCTTGCCTTAGCCAATTTCGAGGGTGAAAGATTCCCATCCAAGTTGGTGTTTGGAGAGGCCACTCAGGTCTTTCATGGTGCTTTAATGGAGTTTGTATTTGCAGGTATCAGCTACAGGAAGTTTCATGGTTTGGTTTAGTGCAGCACTTTCTCTCCACCGTTTCCAGTTTTGAAGGCATATTCATGCTCCTTGAGGGAGGGCGTTTTTGGTGAGCACTTGTGCTTCTTGAGAGAGCTTATCATTATATATTTATGATTGTAATAGCTTCATATCCTCTGTTATTCATATTCAGAAAGTCTCAGGTCGAAATACCCACTGGTTGTATGCAAAACTATTGATTAATGAGCAAACAATGTCCATTTCCCCAATGCATTGATGTATGACACTATAATGTTGATTATTTCGAATGGATGGATGATTCTCTGATATATTTGTGATAAATATAATGCCATGGATGTCTTCTACAAGTTTCATGTACTGTACTTGAGCATTTGAAGCATTTTTACTCAGTTTAGTTGTATTGGGAGATGAAATAGTGCCATTTCCCCAAGGGTCGAATTGGGGGTTTTTGCTGTTGAATGTGAGAGAGTTATAACAGTATTAAAAATCAATTAATGGTGCATATGAGACCTCAATAACATACTTAACACATTATATACCTCTGTTCATAAATTTGGGGGAGTTTGGAGGCATTTGGAAGGCCATTTTCAGTGTTACCCCGGGGGGATTTGATGCACAAATTACTAGTCAAAATTACCTATATTGATCAGAATACAAATCAAGTTTGCAGCAGTATTTGGAGGTCCATAAAACATCCCTGAACCTGATATTCAAGTCTAAATACCATTAATACACTCATACAGAAGATTTGGGAGCATTTGGGATGATTTGGAGGTCAAAACAGTTAAACTAGTCAAAGGTCGAAATTGGGGAAAAAGTTGAAAAATTGGCATTTTAATAAAATTTGAAAAAGGGATATTACAAGTGGTATCAGAGCATGTTCTTGGCACCTGATGGTCCTAACAAGAAGTCAAAAGAATAATCCACCACCCTTTGAACCAATAGTTGAAGAGGTTTTTGTTGAAGAAGAGGTAGTAGAAGAAGAGGAGTCTTTTGCTGAAACCATGGGTAGAGAGGAGGATGACAAATTAAAACATAAGGAGGAACTTATTGCAACCTTAGATCCATGTTTCTCTAAACTTTCAGCAAACATGGATAGGATAGGTGATAAATTGTTGCAAGGATTTGAATTGTTGATTAGCCAGCTTCAAAGCAAAGGGATAATAGGAGATAATAGCGGTTCACACTCAGGGGAAAAGATGAAAGGGAATGGGCATATTTTCTCAAGTACAGGACCTCATAATAGACCTAATGAATTTCAAAGCACACAAAGGCATACTGCACCTAAATTTCTCACACCCAAAGAAGAGCCCAATCTTGCATTGGATTACAAGAAACTAGTAAATGATTGGAATGATTTGAATGAAGAGTGTAAAAGAGGTGTACCACTCAGTGACTACATTGATGCTATGCAAAAGATTAATAGGAAGGGAGACAATAGGAGTCCATTCCAAAACAAAGAATTAAATAGTGCTATTGGAAAAATGTCACTTCCTACTTTTGATGGTTCTTCTCAAAATTCTGCTAACACTTGGGTGCAAAAATTGGATGTATATTTTCAGCTGAATCCTATGTTGGAAGAGGATGCATTAAAAATGGCCATTTTGCATTTGGAAGGAGATGCCAATGAATGGTGGTTTCATGGGCTGAAAACCTTGGGTCATAATCAGGTTAAAACATATGAAGAATTTGTTGACAGGGTACTAGAAAGATTTGAACAAAAAGATCCAGAATTGCCTTTCAAAGAACTAGCTCAATTGAAGCAAACTGGGTCCCCTACTGAATATATGTTGGACTTTCAAAAATTATCAGTCAAGGTGGCTGATGTATCTATGGGAAGATTAGTATTGCTGTTCACTGAAGGTTTGGCTGAACCCTTAAGAGGTTTGGTCAAAGCCCACAAGCCAACTACATTAAAAGATGCAATGAGCTTGACTAGGGATCTCCAGAATGTGCTTCCTAGAACGAGATTTCCTCCTAAGCCTAGCTATAAATTTGAAAAGAAACCTTGGCAAAGGGATGGATATGATAAGAAACCTTGGCAAAGAGAGTCATTTGAGAGGAATAAAAAAGAGGGACTAAACAGGGATGAACTTAGAAAAAAGAAACTATGCTTCACATGCTTCCAACCATGGACACCGGGGCACAAATGTACCAAAGGAAAGGCTCAATACATAGAAGTATTTTCTGATAATGAGGGGTATGATGGGGGCATGGATGAAGATGGACATATTTCAGATCAAGAAGAGGCATATGAGACAGCAGTAGAAGAGGAAAGACAAGAAGAAAATCAGCCTTCACCGGACAAAGCAAGAATGGCAGTGCTTTCAGCAGTACCTCGCTATCATACTATCCGCTGCAAAGGTGTGGTACAAGGACAAAGAACTTCAGTTTTGGTAGATGGAGGAGCCACTCATAACTTCATTGATGCAGAGATGGTAGAGAAAAGAAAGATACCTATTGAACCATTTGATGGCTTCACAGTTGTCATTCCCGGTCACAACACAATGCAATGCAAAACATGGGTTCCAAAGCTGCAAGTCACCGTAGGTAACTATACTTTTGTTGATAGTTTTTATGTGGTTGATGTTGCTGATACTAATGTGGTTTTGGGAGTGCAATGGTTGTATTCAATAGGAGAGCATACAGTAAATTATCAAATTCCCGAAATGAAATTCCAAGATTCAAAAGGAGTACAAAGAGTTGTGAGAGGGCAACACACTTATCCAAATCAAGTAGTGACTTGCAATAGCATGAGATCTATATTGAGGCATGGGGATATAGAATGGGCTGCTGAATGTCATATTACATCTCCCAAGCCAACTATAAATATTGTCAAACACCCAAAGGAGATAGAGAGACTCTTGCAAAAATATGAAAAGGTTTTTAGAGACCTTCCACATGGTAGGCCACCGGATAGGGGGGTTGAGCACAGTATTGTTTTGGAGGAGGGTACTTCACCCATTCAGATACCACCTTATAGACATCCTAAAAGGTTTAGAGATGAGATTGAAAAAGCTATCCAAGAACTCCTAGAGTTGGGACTCATTAGACCAAGCTCTAGCCCTTATGCTTCTTCAGTTGTGCTAGTGAAGAAAAAAGATGGAACATTGAGAATGTGCATAGATTTTAGAGCCTTGAACAAAAAGACTATAAAGAATAGGTATCCTATTCCTAGGATTGATGAGCTCATGGATGAGCTGCATGGGGCCAAATACTTCTCAAAAATTGACCTTAGATCAGGGTATCACCAAATTCGAATGAAAGATGAAGATGTGCAAAAGACCGCTTTTCGATGTCATTTTGGCCACTTTGAATTTCTTGTCATGCCTTTTGGGTTAACAAATGCTCCAGCCACCTTTCAAGCATGTATGAATAGGATATTTTGCAAGCAACTAAGAAGGTTTGTTTTGGTTTTCTTTGATGATATTCTCATTTACAGTAAAACATGGGAAGAGCATTTGCAGCAGTTAGAGATTGTGTTGAAAATATTGCAAGAAGAGTCCTTATTTGCTAAATTATCAAAATGTGAATTTGGAATGAAAGAACTACTGTATCTTGGGCACATTATTGGGCAAGAAGGAGTGAAGGTACACATGGAAAAAATCAGGGCTATCTTGGAATGGCCATCACCAAAAAATATTACCGAATTGAGAGGCTTTATTGGCATATGCACCTACTACAGAAAATTTGTGAAAGGATTCTCCAAGTTGACTTCTCCACTCACTGATTTGACTAAGAAGGATGCTTTCAAGTGGGATGAAGAGGCTGAAAAGGCCTTCCAAAAAATGAAAGAGGTAATGAGTAGTTGTCCCATACTTGCACTTCCTGATTTTACTAAACCTTTTGTTGTGGAATGTGATGCTTCAGGTGGAGGAATAGGGGCTGTCCTAAAGCAAGGCCAACACCCCATAGCCTTTGAGAGCAGAAAGTTGCAGCCTCATGAAAAACTTTACTCCATTTATGATAAAGAAATGCTGGCCATTATGCATGCATTGGCCAAATTCAGACAATACTTGGTGGGCAGCAAGTTTGTGGTGAAAACTGACCACAATAGTCTAAGACACTTTCTCACCCAAAAAGATCTAAATGAAAGGCAACAAAAGTGGGTAAGCAAGATTCAAGCTTATGATTTTGATATTGAATATGTCAAAGGAAAGAATAATATAGTAGCAGATGCTTTGTCAAGAAGGCCTTCTTTTTCTCTCATGGATATTGCCAAGGATTGGAAAAACATGCTACTAGTTGAATATGCCAAAGACAAATTTGCTTGTGATGTGTTGGATGGAATCAAAGGGGATGATAATTATAGGATTTTGAATGGGCTGATATATTATAAGGGAAGAATTTATTTAGTTCATAACTCCAAGCTCAAGTACCGAATTTTGCAAGAAGCACATGATTCCCCACTAGCGGGCCATCCTGGGATCTTCAAAACTTATAGACAGTTGAGGCAAAGATTTTTTTGGAAGGGGCTGAAGGAAGATGTTCAGAAGTATGTGAATGAATGTAAAGCATGTCAACAAAACAAATCAGAACTTACATGTCCAGCCGGCCTATTACAACCATTGCCCATTCCGGAGCAAAAATGGGACAGTATTTCCATGGATTTCATCACCGGATTGCCTAAATCCTTGGGTAAGGATTGTATCTATGTGGTAGTTGATAGGTTGACAAAATTTGCTCATTTTTTTGCTGTTACATCATCTTTTAGTGCTGCACAAGTGGCTGATATTTTTTTCAAAGAAATCTTCAGATTGCATGGGCTTCCCAAGAGCATTGTCAGTGATAGAGATAGTAGATTCATGGGTGCTTTTTGGAAAGAAATTTTTAGATTGGTAGGCACTCAATTGACTCCAAGTACCAGCTATCATCCACAAACTGATGGACAAACAGAGAGGGTAAACCAATGGTTAGAAGGATACCTAAGAAACTATGTGGGAGGGCAGCAAAAAGCATGGGCAAAATGGCTACACTTGGGTGAGTTTTGCTACAACACCACTTATCATATGTCAATAGGAATGTCTCCTTTCAAAGCATTATATGGTTATGATGCACTTACATTTGCTGACATTATATTTGGTGATAGTAGAGCCCCAAAGGCTAAAGGTTGGGTGGAAGAGAGCCAAGAAATTTTAAAGCTCTTGAAAGACAATTTGCAGGTTGCTCAAAATCAGCAAAAACAATATGCTGATAGACATAGAGAAGAGAGAACCTTTCAAGTCAATGATTTAGTGTATTTAAGGTTGCAGCCCTATAAACAAACATCTCTCAAAAAGAATGGAGCAGAAAAATTAAAACCAAGGTACTATGGGCCATACAAGGTAGTGCGGAAGGTTGGAGAAGTAGCATATGAACTAGAACTTCCGGAAGGGAGTAAAATCCACAATGTATTTCATGTTTCTTGTCTTAAGAAAGCTCTTGGTCAGCAAATCATCACTTCAGAAATACTTCCTCCTTTGGATGATGAAGGTCAGCTCACACTTGTTCCGGAAAAGATTTTGAAGACACGGGAAAGAAGGTTGAGGAGTAGAATCATCAAAGAATATTTAGTGCAATGGAAGGACTTACCAAATGAAGATGCCACATGGGAAGAGGAGAAGATTTTGCAGCATCCAAATTTGAAATTGCTTGAGGACAAGCAATCTTGGGTGGGGAGGACTGTAATGTCCCCATTCAAATAAGTGCATAGTAAGACAATCCCATCAATCCTACTAGTTTCCTAGGTTGGATGGGAACATGTGGGATGGTAATAAGGAA
This sequence comes from Larix kaempferi, assembly GCA_027924585.1. Lineage (NCBI taxonomy): Eukaryota > Viridiplantae > Streptophyta > Pinopsida > Pinales > Pinaceae > Larix > Larix kaempferi. Next base: position 173,198 of record BSBM01000562.1, read on the forward strand.
GCTAATAAATGATATTTAGACATTAGAAGGGTTCAAGTATTTAATAAATATGATGAATAAATAAATTCAAGAGAAATTATAGGTGGCAAGTGGTTTTGGAGACATGGAGGTGGTGGGACCCACACTAGCTTGATTTTTCAATGACACATGGCAGCTCTCTCTTGCCAATTCGAATTCATGGGAAGGTGAACACTCTTGGGTGAGTTGGTAAGTCATAACACATGGCATTGAGCATCTTAGGTCGAAATGGGATGGAATAGTAACCTCCATGGGAGAGGAAGAGTCAAATTGGAGACTAGTGGACACTTGGGCTAGATTCCCTAGTTTTATGACAACAATAATGAAGCATCTATGACATTTATGACAAAATTCAGACCTGACTTCTTACACCTGACCATTATGACATGTCAGCCCCAAAAATAGGCTCAAGTGAGGTGCTCATGGAGTTGGAGGAATCCAAAGAGACTCAAATTCGAATTTGGGAGAAGATGGAAGGTTGGAACTAGGAGACAAGTGGCAAATGAGGAATATTTCCTAAATGGAAAATTATTGAATCTATTGAGAGGATTTCGACCCCTTGAAGGCTAATGTTGGTTATAAAATGTAGAAATCAAGTATGAGAATGGCTTTTGATGATTTGAGAAAAATTGCATTTGTGAAGAGAGAGCTAGTGGATGACTAGTTTCTTGCCTTAGCCAATTTCGAGGGTGAAAGATTCCCATCCAAGTTGGTGTTTGGAGAGGCCACTCAGGTCTTTCATGGTGCTTTAATGGAGTTTGTATTTGCAGGTATCAGCTACAGGAAGTTTCATGGTTTGGTTTAGTGCAGCACTTTCTCTCCACCGTTTCCAGTTTTGAAGGCATATTCATGCTCCTTGAGGGAGGGCGTTTTTGGTGAGCACTTGTGCTTCTTGAGAGAGCTTATCATTATATATTTATGATTGTAATAGCTTCATATCCTCTGTTATTCATATTCAGAAAGTCTCAGGTCGAAATACCCACTGGTTGTATGCAAAACTATTGATTAATGAGCAAACAATGTCCATTTCCCCAATGCATTGATGTATGACACTATAATGTTGATTATTTCGAATGGATGGATGATTCTCTGATATATTTGTGATAAATATAATGCCATGGATGTCTTCTACAAGTTTCATGTACTGTACTTGAGCATTTGAAGCATTTTTACTCAGTTTAGTTGTATTGGGAGATGAAATAGTGCCATTTCCCCAAGGGTCGAATTGGGGGTTTTTGCTGTTGAATGTGAGAGAGTTATAACAGTATTAAAAATCAATTAATGGTGCATATGAGACCTCAATAACATACTTAACACATTATATACCTCTGTTCATAAATTTGGGGGAGTTTGGAGGCATTTGGAAGGCCATTTTCAGTGTTACCCCGGGGGGATTTGATGCACAAATTACTAGTCAAAATTACCTATATTGATCAGAATACAAATCAAGTTTGCAGCAGTATTTGGAGGTCCATAAAACATCCCTGAACCTGATATTCAAGTCTAAATACCATTAATACACTCATACAGAAGATTTGGGAGCATTTGGGATGATTTGGAGGTCAAAACAGTTAAACTAGTCAAAGGTCGAAATTGGGGAAAAAGTTGAAAAATTGGCATTTTAATAAAATTTGAAAAAGGGATATTACACATCCCTTCAAGTAATTGAGGGGTCATCATAAACAGAGGTGGATTTGGTTCGAGATCTCAAACATTATGTGCTTGGTGCTATTTGTGGGGTGTGCGTGTGGTCACATAAGCCTCGAGCGGATGCATTGGCTCATGCTTTCTCAGTTGTTTCCTTTTATGCAAAGACTCGAGAAAATTTGTACATTAAGTTAGAAGGACCATACTTGTAAATTTTCTGTGTTATTTCAGCTTGTTGGTTTATGTCAAGTTTTCATAGTTTTTCATGTCGGACAATTTGTCATATTGTTGGAAATTAATTATATAAATTTCAGACAATTAAACACGCTGTAAAAATAGATTAAGAGGCAGAAAAGTGATTTCACATGCACACCATAAAAATATATCAGACTCAGAAATTTAGCCAATGGCCCTAGAAAAACACCCATGGGGAAAACCCGTCAGAGAGAGATAGAGAGATTCTTATTTCTTCAACAATATTTCAGTACAATAATTTTCAGTCAAAAACTACTTATCTCAACCAAAAAATTCCAGCCTTGAAATCCATGCAATCACTACCTTGATTTTAGTGCCAACACAATCTCGATTTATGAGCTGTACGAACCTTGATTTCTATGCCCAGCTTGCATCGAAATTTGTGCCCATCTATCTGTACGGATTAGAAGCAATAAATGACTGTTGTACCTTCCTTGATAACTGTTCCCACAACCTCAAAAATTGTGCCTAAAATGTTCCTCAAAAACTATGCCCGAAATGCCTCGATTTCTATGCTATACGATACATCAATAATGATGTTGTACAGCCCTCGAAAACTATGCCACTGTTGAGTTGTACGGTGCCTCAAAAATTGAGCCAAACTCTTGTTGTACGGTCACCTTGAAAAATGTGTTGAAATGAATGCTTCCTCGAAAATCATGATGGTCATTAATGCTACTCCTTGATTTTTGTGCACATTAAATGTTTCTTGATTTTGGTGCTACAATAAATGCTGTACCATCCTTGAAATTCGTGCCAATGCTCTCTTCTGTCTTCTTCTCACTCTCTTGTCAAGAATGGAAACCTTTTGCGTGCCTTGCCCTTTTTGACTAAACCGTAAGTGAGTTTTCATCCAACAGTGGAGATTAGATGAAATCCAACGGTTGAGATTTGATGAGAATAAATTGTCTAATTTAATTCTCATAAATTCATTTTCACTCACCCACTTAAATCAAAGTCACATTAAATGCTCATTTCAAGTCATTTAATGCAAGGTCACTTTATTTCCCCACTTAAGTGATTTAGGCAATAAAATCACTTAGGGAACACTTCCTAGATACAAAAATCAACAATACTAAATTAAAAAAGTATGGAAATAAATTCAATTAATATTTTATTATATTCTATAATAATAAAATTAGAATAAATAATAAGTTTGGTCTTATTTCATAATTACAATGTATGAGTTTGAACAACAATACTAAGTTAATATTACATGGAAGTAAGCTCAATACAAAAACAACTAGATATATACGTGTTAAATTTAAATAAAAATAAATTTTGTTATATATAATAGATTTTAAATTTGAATGTTTTAAATAATTATATAGATATTTCATTATTTAATAAATAATATGCAAATTTAAAAATAAAATCTTTGTTTAAGTCTTTAAAATCATTTTGAAATCATCTCTAGATTGTACTAGTCTATTGGGAACAAGAATTAACAAAAATAAAATGTTAATTATATACATAATTAACAAATATTTTTATTACTTAATAAAAAAATTATAAACTTAAAACCAAATCTTAATTCAACATAAATACAATAAAATGTTAATAACAAAATACCTCGAACAATAAAAATTCTAATCATAAGTTGTCAAGGGATTTTGAACTAGAGCCTAATTCTTTCGATATGTGGTGCCACTATTCTTTATATTATGAAAAAATATTATTACGATGAATGAAAAACAAAGGATCATACACGGTAGAAACACTCATGATTAAGATTGTAGTGAGAAAGTAAAGGATCATACATGGTAGATTCATGGATCAAATTACTATGGGGTTAATTATTGTTCATGATTAAGATTGTAGTGAGAAAGTAGAGGATCATATATGGTAGATTTATGGATCAAATTACTATAGGGTTAATAATTAATTATTGTATTTCTTCAAATGTTTAATTAAATTTATTTTGATAATTGATTTAATAGTATTTGGGAGTGAATTATTATTGCGTTTAAGAGATCCATTTTAGAGTTGAATAGGAGATGTGTAATTCTTTCATATTTATAAAAAATAATAACATATTATAAAAAATAATATTTTAGTTCAAATTAAATTTAAAACGTTTTAAGACATATATAAAAGTATATAATTTAGATAAATTAAAACTCTTTTTCAAGATTACACTCTAAAAAATAGTTTACAATCTAGAAAAATTTGATTTAATCCCATGCATCATTTCTAATTTCTATAAGTCTTACTAACCATTTCTATAATGGAATTATGAGAAGTAATATTTGATATTTGATATAAAAATGATAGCAGACTGACTAATTGGGTATATCTTGAAAATTAGTTGAGTCGCTCCGGTGAAAACCGTGGAAGGTACGAACAAACATAGTTGGAGCATTTCCACCATGAAAGGGCTCAAGGGGTTGAAAAGATTGGTCTACTGGTGTGGGATCAACAAGCTCACATTCAACTTCCCGGCCACACAGCACGATATCATCCCAAGCTCTGCGAGCCAATACTCTTCCCCAAAGCCTCTCCACCACTCGCAATTTATAGATATTGAAAGCCTCGCCTACTGCTTGCGAGAAAATATAAATCCACAATTGCTTCTCACCTTGCTCATCGTATTCAACACACCAAGTCCATCTTAACAGAGGAACATCCGGCGGTGCTAACATCCGTGCAGCTCTAATCCAGCGTTTATTCAACGAATCATATCTCAGTATGTGGAAATGTTTGCGATTGTAAGCCACAAGTAGAACATCTTTCTGAATATTATAACTGCCCCTAAAGTCAGATACGACCTTGCTAGCATTCCATGCTCTCGTATTCAGGTCCAAAAACCGAACATTCTCTTTGTAAGGAAGTGCCCCAAAGAAATACAGTCTGTTTCCCACTTGCACAAAATTTGGACGCGGACTGTTGGAGCAATGTTGTAACTGTTCGTCCGGTGCCCTATCACTTATTTGTTCCCATTTAGGTATCTCTCTTATCTCAAAATAAAAATCCAAATCCAAATCACTCTCTTCGCGACATCTGCGATATATAAAAAGGTCACCTGCAGCTCGGCCCGATTTGCATATATGCCACACAATATAATCATGGTTTTCACTTGTAGATATTTCGTTCCATTGCCATAAACCTCCGCCAACGTCCAATGCAATAATTCTAATGCCAAGATTATAGCCAGCCACGCGTTGAACAAAATACAGCATTCCGTCGACCACACCTAAAACAAGTCCCTCAAGGGAGCTTGTGTATGTGTACGGTCCGCGTCCACTAATGGGGGCGACGTTTCTCCACTGTCCATCGAAAAGTTTCAGCACGTAGCCAGGTAATATGAACTGATTTTGCCTGTAAAAATTTATAAACGTTGTTCGGGAAGACATTAACTAAATACATCAATAAAAACACTATCTATCCAATGCCCACTTAATTCTGGTAAACATGGCAGAGAATGAGGAGCTCTGAGTACCTGTCACGATATGTATGATTGTACTCCATTGCAAGACGGCATTTGAGTGGTTGCTTCAAACGGGTTGCTCTAGCCATGCGTTCTCCAAGAATAGGGTTTAATCTGTTCCCGCCTTGAACTCCAATTCCCTCTAACGCGTTCCACCAGTGTATGCTGAAGGCCATGAGAAGGGGACGGGTGTGCCATGGCAAGCGCGGAATTATTTCGTCGTACACAATGTGATCAAGAATATCAGGGATGAGTGAAGAATCTGCCATGGCAATGGAATTGAGATAGTTGCACCTCTGCTCTTTATTTGTTTATATATAAAATATGCTTATTAGGTTATCCCTTCGTATTTCCCTTGCCGGATGTCCCTTCATCTTCTTCCGGTCCCGAACCTCATAGTGCACCCCGAACCTTATATCAAAGTTGGCACTATTCGCTGCTGTGCATCCAAATTGGTGGTCACTCTAGAACTTAACGCGTATCTCTTAAATATGGAACTAGTACATAGAAGTGATATGCACAAAGCTTTTAGATACACGAGTATATATACTGTATATCTTGTAATGTGGATTTATAGTGTTAACCGTTAAAGAATATATGTTTTCTTTTACAAAAACTCTGATGATTATTAGTATGAGAGTGATTAAAAAATAGATGATGATTATTAGTATTAGTTTGATTATTCTAATTGTTTTTTATTAATAAATTATTTTTCGTGATTTTTAAAATATAAGACATCCAAATTAATATTTGTTAGGGAATTTAATAAAATCAGAAGTTATATAAGAAATCCAAATTAAATTAATGTTTGTTAAGAAATTTAAATTATAAGACATCTAAATTAATATTTGTTAAGGAATTTAATAAAAGTAGAAGCTATAGAAAATGTATTATCTTTTTATTTTTTATTTTTTATTGTTATATGCAAATTTTGCTTTTTTATATTTATAAAATAATTATTAAAAAAATTAATCAATCATTGTTCCGTAATGGTTTTGGTGTAAAAAAAATTATCTTGATTATTTTTTTATTAATATAATTTATAGAGAGTATATTGATATTTATATTTTTTTAATATTTAATTGATTCTTTTTTCCTTAATTTTAAATAATGTTGATGTTGGTTTTTATTTTTATTTTTTAAATTAATATAATTTATAAAGAGTATATTGATATTTATGGAAATGAGCCCTTTTAAAACTGAACCATCATCATTATTTTCATTTATAGATGGAATGGTTTGAGTTAAAATACACTCTACCATGGATTCTTTCTTTTAAATAAATATATATACAGAACTAAACCATATTGTAGATGGACTCTCTAAAAAGGGTTTAAACATTTCTGGGTTTAAACATTTATGCTGGTTCCTTGTTATTCAAGGAGTATAAGAACAATATTTTTAGGGTACCTTGTTATTTAAGGAGTATATGGATTCTTTCTTTTAAATATATATACAGAACTAAACCATATTGTAGATGGACTCTCTAAAAAGAGTTTAAACATTTATGGGTTTAAACATTTATGCGGGTTCCTTGTTATTCAAGGAGTACAAGAACAATATTTTTAGGGTACCTTGTTATTTGAGGAGTATATGGATTCTTTCTTTTAAATATATATACAGAACTAAACCATATTGTAGATGGACTCTCTAAAAAGGGTTTAAACATTTATGCGGGTTCCTTGTTATTCAAGGAGTATAAGAACAATATTTTTAGGGTACCTTCTTATTTAAGGAGTATAGGAACAATACTTTTCTTTTGGTTTTTTAGTTTTTTATTAGTTTTTGTTTATTTTACCACTAGATTTTGTGAGAAAACAATGTTTTTTATATCAAAAGGTTCATGTATTTTCTGGGTAAGATGTACTTAATGTTATAGATACTAGATGTCTTGTCATAATCTAAGCCATCATAGATCCATCCTAAACACAGACCTATCAAGTACATAGATGCATCCAATTTCTTGAGGTGTTAATTTTTTAATGAATTTTTATTTGATTTTAAACTTTTATTTTATGAGCTGATATATGTTATTTTTGGCGCATAATGTGACGTTTACTTTATGTTACTTTACTGTAACCAAGTTCGAACCTTACCTCTGGTGTGATGGTGTAGAGACAATATGCAAAGAATTGATGAGGCATAATGAAGGTGGGGGATGTCGGCATGGAATAGTACGGGATCGTCAACCTTATTCACTGCTATGGTGGATGTAATGTACTTGCTAGCCTCAATCATCCATATAGACCATGAGGCACTTAATTTCCATATTTGAAGATATAATTTCTACCGAGTCTCATTTTTATCCAATTTAATTTATTTTAATAGTAAATAATATAATGAAATGGTGGACCAAATTAATTATTGCATGAATTTCAATTTATAAGAAATACAAACATGAACACACATGCCATTCCAATCAAATTTCATTCATTTCAATATTTAGCAACAGTAAATTAAATAGCATTGAAACACAAAATTAAACCATGTAATTTATAGTCATATAGTTAGTTATCTTATAAATCAAATGTTATCCAACTCAGTGAATCTGAAGGACATTCCTACCAGTCATATGCACTTTTAATCCAAATCTTAATTTGACGGGACACCCTCGAGATGAGGCTATCAATCCATGAGGGAAAAGATTTACCTCAATCCCACTCTACACATATGAATCTATCATGCAAGCCAATGGTACCTAATCCACATCCACTATTGTCCCAAGGCCTCAATTCTCCTTCCCCATCAACCTACACAATGCGAGGAACAAGCTCCCTTCTTTGAGTTAACAGTACCTTGGGTAGCCTCTAGTTCCATTTTGATACTCTAGCACAAGCTGGATAAGAAGTCTATGAATTGGGACTCCAGGCACCAACTGCGAGCCATATTTCTCTCACACCAGTTTACCTAGGTTAATGGAATGCATAGTTCATGTTCAGTCGTGCAACATTCATTCCCTATTATAGTATCAAACTATGGCTTCCAAAGGTGATGTGTAACACCCCGATTTTGCCCTCGTCGCATTAAAAATGTAAATGATGTAATATCATTATAAAATCATGGTGGGGAGCTCAAGGCTAAGTCCCCACCATTGATTTAGTGTTTTATGTATAGGAAATTAAAAATCAATGCATATGGTTTGTGTGCTAGCCAGGCACAATAGAAATTACAAATATCATGTAAATATGTATTTTAATAAAAACACCCACAACTAGCTATGCAATGCAACAAGAGTATGGGGGCATGACTTTTACAAGGAATTGGGAGGAAAATATTCAAACTCTTGAAGCCAATAATTTCAAGCCAAGTGTTAATGAGAGAACCCATGAACCATCAATTACCCATGTTGACATTTGTATTCAATCATTTATTTCTCCCAAGAATTTGTTGAAGTAATTATTATTTGTCGAAATGGAGAGGCATGGCTGTCCCATTTTTCGTGTATGGGAAAGCCACCATTTTGGAAATTGGTGTTTGTATTCTTGGGAAAGAAAAGAGCCAGGAAATTTCTCCCCGAGACATTGTTAATGCATGAGTTTTTATCTCTCTCGAGTGGGGAGCTTGCTGGGCTTTTTTCCTCCATGTTTTTCCTTTGTTTCCTTGATTTCTAGCTGGGAAAAGGGCATTTTTGTTGTTGCAGAATGTCTAGGAGGAAGGAAGATTGATTTGGGGAACCATAGAGGTTGTTTTGGCCATTGGAATGCTCACATACCTGGGGAAAAATCATTTTTTTCCCCTGTGGTCGATTTTCCCTTCCCACAACTCGTTTTTGGGTGCCACGATTTGGGAAATCCATGGACAACATGATTTTATTAATCCCATAGTCAAAAATGTTTTCCCTATTCCCAACATATTTTTTATGGTGTGTGTGGGAGAGAATGCTGTGGTTTGAGTTATGGGTATCCATTGTTTTGGCTTAAGCTTGAGTGGAAGCATCTAATAATAGAAGAGGGTTCAGAATTTGCTTGATCGACCCGGCTATAGATTCGCTTGGATTAGAATACATGGTGTTCATTTTTTTGAGCATAAGTTTGAAGATTCCCATTCCTTGTGGAAATCATGCCCATCTCGGGGTGGAAACTGTGCTAAGAGATTGATGAGGACAGTTGGTCTATGGATGGGTGGAACGTTGCCGTTGCATAGCTAGTTGCTTGGGGAAAATTCACAATCAAGATAAGTATTCTCTATGTGTATTAAAATCTACAATGTTTTTTAATTATTGATTGTTTTGTCTATGTTGATGAATGCATGTTAAATGTGTGTGGATATAGATTTTACTTCCGTTGTGTTTATTTGATTATGCATCTGCACACATATGCATTTTACTTGTTTTATGAATTGTCAATGATGAACGGGACTGAGTTTTTGTAAAAGCCCTGAATTTTAGTCATGTTCCCTTCCTTGTGTTGGATTGATGGGAGGGGATGTGACATGATGGCTCTTGAATGAAATTCTAAATGGTGGAGGAATTGTGAGGAAATGAACCCCTCTCTCACTTGAAAATTGCCTTTTATACTCATATTTCGGACTGCCATGTTGCCCCTCCACATGGAACCACTCCCCCCCATTAATCTTAGCTTGGGATAATTAAGTAAATCTTAATCAAAGCAAGGATTTTAATCATGGTTTATTAAATTGGTGTAAATGGCTAAGGCTAAGGATATAAGTTGAATCCATGTATTACTTCCCCACTTGTGGATTCATAGCACCTCATTGTTGGTTGTGCATCCTAATCTTCCTTATTCAAAGGTCATGTTTTAGCCGTATATAGATTGCAACCCATTATAGGGGAGTGTGAGGGGGATTTCCCCCCACTCTAGTCGCCATGGGGGGCGCCCCTTGGAGGGGGTTCAAGGGAAGCACCCCCGTAGCGAACATTTTGGGAAAATGCCTTGTAAAATGTTGTAATTTCATAGTCATGACTTGATCAATAATGGGTGATCTATGGGCCCATGGTTTTTGGTATCCCTTGGTATTTTCCCATGGTAATCCTTCTTTAAAAGGAAGGCATTCTAATATGACTGTGTATTGTTATATTGTAAATATCTTTGTGATTGTGTGAGAGAGACTATAAGAGAGTGAAGAGGAAATTGCAGCGGATGTGCTACGGGTTGTATCCCTTCATCTGATGGATGGTATAATAAAAGGATTGGAAATTCCATGGACATATATTGGATTGGGTGAACCATGTATATTGGTGTCTCTCTTGAATTAAATGTTTGTTTTTTATTTATGCATCTTATTTTATCCTATTGTTCTGTGAGCCTATTTTTCTAATACCCATCTCTTCTTCGTCCTTCTTCCCATGCAACTATTTAGAGATTTTATATTAATCTTAAAAAATATGTATATTTACATAGTCTTGGTCATCCCAACCATTTGTTTCTGGCTTTTACCCTTTTTCATAAATATTTACAATTTTACATTATAGGATCAAACTAGGGTATTCCAGTGGAGAAGGAAAGGCGGGTTCGATAAAATTCTACGGGGGATTTATTCCAATCATTGACACTCTTTGAGGAATTTTTTTACTCTAGAATTTCGTCCACAAGCTTCTTGCAGGGATTTCTTGAGGATTATGACCTTCATTTCTAAAGGAAAAAGAAAATTGCTCCCTGTGAGAGATTGTTTTTCTGCCAGTGTGTACATTTATTCTATTTTCATTCTTTTAGGTGTCTTAACAGTGAACCCACTTTCCACGGTGGAAAATGGTTGGGTTAAGAAGAATAGGATAGTGACTAGTAGCAAAGGGAACTCACGATCTCAGATGGAAGGAGAGGAGGCCCGATACACTTACTATGAGGAGATTCCACCACACATTGGAGCTCAATAGGCTCAAGCAGGAGTTGGGGTGACAAAGGAACATAATTACTCCAGGTGTGAGGGCATAGTAGAGGAGATGAATCCATGGGTTTGAGACCCTGGAAACACACAAAGTCAAGACAACAAATTCTACATGACATTGGCACCAAGGTAATTTTTAGGGGCGAAATTTCACCAATTGGCTATTTTTCGGGCTTTTTTTCAAAAAATAAATTCGTTATTTTGTCATTTTTAGTCTCTAATATCACCTATATTTACATAAAAATATATTTTTTTATCATAATATTCGTCAAAATTTACATGTTTCAGTAGTAAATTGTAGGTTTCATATTTAATATTTGCCTATCTATCTATACATATGTTTTTTTCAATTCAAAATAATCGCCTAAAATATTATACTCAATTGTAATATTAGAATCCTTAAAAACTACTCTGATTAAGACTTAATCAAACCATCAAATCATTGTTGATAAATCATTGTCGAGAAAGTTAATATTAGATACCAAAGAAAAATGAAACAATGTGCTACTACAAATTGATGAGATCAACACAAAAAGGAATTAACTTACGAAGGATACCATTGGTAGGGATTATGAAGATGGTGCAGAAGATCCATCAGTAGAGGTGACTCGTATTTTTATTTACATGGTTGTTTAGTTTAGTATATTTTTAGGACATCCTTTTAGTTTTTAACTATCAAAAGTACTTTCTACTTTTTAACAATAGTACTTTCTAAACTTGTTATACTATTTTCGAAACAACACACACTTTTTTGTTTATTTATAATATAGCTTACTATAAAGAAAACCTAAATTATTGAAGATGTAATTTTTCCTTAATTAAAGAATCGTTTATTTGACACATATTCATGAATTACCTTATAATATTAGCCATAAACATGACCAAAATTAGCAACAAATATATTTTCTATGTTAAGTTAGAACAACCATAAACGTTTGAAAGTAAATTCAATAAAAAAACAAACAAACATATATAAATATATATGCGATTGTGAAACATAAAAATATTATTTATATATATAAAGTTTGATTTTATTTAATAATTAAAATATATTAGGGTGTTTTATTTCTCAACCTAACATATAAGTATAACATAAATAACTTGACCAACTCAAAATACTTAAAATTGTTTTAAAATCCAATGAAGGTTGCCAATGATTCAAGATAGGACTACCTAAAATTGTTTTAAAATCTAATGAAGGTTCCCAATGACTCAAGCTAGGATGGTATAAAGGTTCCATGAATTGGTTAAACCATTGGAGGATTGACAAAATATCAATAATACAAAAATGTTATCCCATTAAGTTTAAAGAAAAAATGTGGGGCGGGAAAGAATTAGAGGCTAAAAGAAAGTTAAGGTACTATAAGAAGGTCATTAACCCTAATCTACAATATCAAAAGAGTATTTCTATTTTAACGAGTTCTGAAAGGAAAATTAATTTATCCAAGTTAAGAATGAACTCTCATGAGTTCCATAGTGAAATATGATTTCCATATATTGTGAGAGTGAGCGTTGAGAATGAAAAACACATTCTCTTAAATTTCCTTGCTTACACCCACATTTAATCGTAGTTTCATAATATTTGCAACAATATAAACCCCCCTAACCTTCTAGCATGCCAAAACTATAGCTACCTAAGATCCGAATAAAATTTTAGAGTGATCTAAGTAATATTTTCTCTTAAGGTAAGATATACAAAAATTGGTCTAAACTTTATTCACCATCATTATTATCATCACGATATTAAAACTATATAAAAATAAACTTAATTTTGTATTATATATATATATATATATATATAGATATATATATATATATTTGATTTATTAAATAATTATAATAATCTATAAATACTTTATCACTTAATAAATAAATATATAAATTTGAAAATCATAATTTTAACTACAGAAATAATTACAATAAATTATAAATATTTTATTACTTAATAAAATAATTATAAACTTATAGATCGAATCTTAACTCGACATTAATATAAACAAAAATACAACACGATCAAGAATATTTAATTTAATACAAAATAAATCAAATAACAAATAGTCTAATCATAAATATTGAGAATGTGTCATGTGACTTTGAACTAGACCCTAAGCCTCTCCATCTCTGTTGCCATTATTATTAGTCCTTTCTTTGCAGCAAGGACTATAGGAATCGCTCTGCAAAACTTGTATTAGTTTTAACTAAAGTTAACTAAAGTGATTGAGGTCATAACATAGAAAAAGCTCTCCATCGTTATCACTAGTATGTCATGAATGAAAGATATATACGAGCTATTTATTACATGTAGTGGCTTGTTGTAATTAAAACATTGTGCCACATGTTGGATCCTTGCTCTGTCAACTGTGAGATGGTACTGTGTACTCCTAGTCTCAGGTTTGGGGAGGTATACACCTGGTCTTTATTTTTTCCTTCACATTGTTAGTTTTACTCATTTGAGGACCATAGAAATAACGAGCACCATGGTTTAGCTATCTCCTGAGATTGCACTCGTCAATGATTCCCATATCTACGCTCATCCGTTGGCCATGTGCAACAAATACAAGTAAATTACAATCCTCTCACATTAATTTCTCTATCCTCAAAACTAACTGAGTTTGAATCTAAATGTTTTTGAAGATCATAGGAGGAAGCAGAGAACAGAGAGCACATCTTGTGGATGTGGTGGTCATTAGGTCAGAGAATTTGAGGTAGACAACACCAACATTGAACAAAGGTAGCAACCTGTTTATTCAAATTACTGATTTCCAAAATGAAAAAGGAGTCAATTACTAGTATGTAGTATCATATTCTCCAATTAGAAGTGTAGATTTGTATTGAACATGCTGGCTATTCATATGATGAGGAAACTCTTGAGAAGGTTTTTGAATGCATTTATGCTATATTTGGTTCTTCTGCACCCTACACTATTTTCCAGGAATATTCAATGCCCTTCTTAAGATGGGCCCGTGGCTGTTTGACTACACAAGATAATTCCAAAAGACCAAACACCTAGAGCAACCGCTCACACAAACAGATCACAAATCAACACACTGATATTTTCACATGGTTTAAACCCTCGAAAGATAAACACTCCATGGCCCCAGCCAAATAGCTACTTGAGGCAGTTTATTCTGCAAAAGAAAGAAAGTTACAAATGAGCTTCTCATAATCGATCAACTAGCAAGTGACCATCCATGATCTTTAAATAGATATCACGGACCAATCTGGTGTTAAGCCACAGATTAAAGGTAGTTATGATCTAAGATAATTTGAACTGTCAGATCACTCTGTGTCTAGAACATATCGTGACAATTAGAATATATATTTACAAATGCATACTAATGCATACTAAAGAAACACACTTTTCCTAACGGATATATTATAACAAGTTGATCTTAACTAACTCCTAAGTGCCTAAATATCCTAACATCCCCCTTTAAGGACAACTTGGGATAGGAATGAAGGATTTACAAAAGTGACACTATTAAGAGAAGGAAAGAAGCATTAGAGCATATCCCCCCTTAATGACAAGTTCCTGAATTCTAACAATGGCAAGGGATATCATGTAGTGATTGTGAGCAATTGAGAATATGGTTATCAGGATGTCATCTTATTGTCCTTGGGCATAATTCAGGTAATTCCTCAACTGTAAATAATGAAATCCCTCTCGTTCAAGTAATACTATATAAAACTAATGGAAGAATATTACTTCATAGAGTTACATGATCACTTTGACATAGTGCGTTTTTTTTCTTTGGTATTTTTTCTAGTCTTACAAGTGTGGAAAAACGTAGTCCTAAAATCTATGAAATAGCAATGCAATTCACGCAAATGAAGTTTTGCATATAGGTGATAGTTTTAGTAAAGATTACATACCACCCATAAGCATTGGCATGCATGCATTACTTTTGGATATATTTAAGACACCCGATGCAGTCGCGTGGAGGAAAGTAGGTGCACCTTTCGTACCTGACTGAGTAACAACACAAGCTTGCATTGAAAATCAATCATGTGAAATTTCCTAGCCTGCCATATTTTATAGATCCATGTTTGATGTGTTATATCCTACACATCTTTTTTTCTGATGTAAATTCTCAGTTATATCATTTCAACATACGGTTACAAAACTAAGAATTTTGAAAGATTTAGCTCAAAGTTTGATAATAATGCCTGCAATTTCTTTATATGAATGCTCAATCCATTGCGATTAAAAAATTAAAAAATATCCTTTTGCTGATGTGAATTCTGAGCTATATGAATTTTGAAATATTTAGCACAAAGTTTGATGATCATGCCTACTCCAAGATGTTCCTACGTTGGAGAATGTGAATTCTGAGCTATAAGAATTTTGAAATATTTAGCACAAAGAGTTTGATGACCATGCCTACTCCAAGATGTTCCTACGTTGGAGAAACCCACTCACTAAGTTGAACGAGAGGCTACTCAAATTTTTGAAGTTGGATAATTAAAAAAATATACGATGGAAATAGTGAAAATGAACGCCATGATTGTGTCGTACATGAAGCAAATGAATTTGTACGAGGTTGGGATTGCGACTCGCGAGGTTTGTTCATTGCAATATGTTGTTAAAAAATATATTGCTAATTTCTACAAATTTTTTCACTCTTACCTCCACCTTTGTTTTTGGAACTGCCTTGGCTACTTATGCTTATTACGTAGCATTTACCTCAAGGTTGTTTGTTCTGCCGTTCTTCCAGGTGAATATGAGGCAATCTTGGCCCATTTGTTTCCCAGCTTGCTTGCATTTCTATTACAAGTTTTTCTTCAATAATTGTTGTGATGTTACATCAACAAATAATAGATCGATGATAATTAAGGTTATGGTACGGTAACAAATAACGGATGGTTGATATTTATGGTAATCCTACATCAACAAAATAATAGCTGGCGTAGTCATTACTCAATAAGCGAATACGTGGCAGTCGGTGTAGTTGGTCGCAGTCGGTGTAGTTGGTCACACTATAGAAGCTGCAGTTTATTATTTCTATTTTGTTTACATTTATTAAAAAATATTAACCTCTTAAAAAGATGCTGAGAGCTGAAAATGATTCAAGTGCCTTAAGTTATAGAAATTAAGTCAAAAAGCCTTAAATTATAGAAATAAAGTCAAAAGTTTACTTTGTGACTGTTAGATTTCAATGCTATGAATACCCAGACAGTACTAATTTGAGGCACATAATCATTCATATAGAGATATATTAGTGAAGAAAATGAGGCATACCACATCACTATGTTACATGTTTATGTGAATTCATGTTTCAAAGGATTATAGTTAAGATGACTTTTGTGAAATATGTAATTTATTTAAGGAGACTAGCATGCTATTGTCTTCATTATTCTCATAAAGTATTAATAATGAGAAGGGCATGTGAAATTTCTCCAAGAAATATTAGGTTGGTTGTGATATTCATGGCTTGTTCAAGATCAGAGGAGACATATGACCCACCTGCCAAACTTCATTATCCTCATTATCCTTATAAAGTATTAATAATGAGAAGGGCATATGAAATTTCTCCAAGATATATTAGGTTGTGATATTCAAGGCTTCTTCAAGATCAAAGGAGACATATGACCCACCTGCCAAGATCATGTATATTTTAATTTTGTAGACTTCACGTTCTTTTAATTTGCATGTTATTTCTCTTCTCTGCCGGTTTATATGGTTATCCTTTTTCTCAAACACAATTTACAATTTAATTTCCTCATCTTGCTTCTTCTTCTTTTTTTACGTTCTTGTGACACTTGCAAACTATATATCAACTTTATTATCCAATTTAATTTCCGTGTCTTGCGTTTTCTTTTTTTTCGTTCTTGCGACAATTGCAAACTATATATCAACTTTGCTGTCGTAATTTTTAGGTAGTTCTTATGACACTCGTGTAAGCTATGAAGGATTAAGTCAAATCATAAAGTGCTATTAAAATTAATGTTTTGCATAAAACACAGATGCCTAAAATTTATTAAAAGTATATTTACATAGATGCCATAAAATCTAATTTTAATGTTTTAAAAGTATATTCTAAATATATAATTTTGAAAGGTTTAGTAAAGTGGGTTAATTAAATAGGCAAGGAAAATTCCTTTCTTAATTTATAATTAAAGTTTGTTTTTATATCATTAATATTAATTATTATTTTTATTTATAAAGTATATATTAAATAGATTCAAACACATATGCATAGAAAGGTATTAAAATATTTTTGTTTTATATAGTATAATATTAATTTAAATTGTTTATATGGGCAGGTGCAAGTTAATGTTGGTCACTCATGACGTGTTAGTCGCAATGGACTTCTGGAAAAACATAAATCTGAACGTCAAAAAGCAATATTAGAGCTACCTACACAACTTTTTGGAATATGGCGAAAGAAGATGAAACGTAGACAATCGGATTACCTTCCGAAATATATAAATATTATTTATGGAAATTAATTATAACTCCCAACAAATGGGGTTCTTCTAAGGTTGGTATGTTTTTTTTTAAGAAAACATAATGAATATGTTTGTGTTAGTTCCCTAGTTCGGTATGCAAATGGTGGAATTTTGTGAAAAAAATTATATAGAGTCGTAAATAACAGGTCGTTCTAGTGCAGCACTATTTGTCCATATTTATTTATATTAATTTTTATTTATTTTTAATTAAGGAAGTCAACCAAGCCCTGGTGACTAGGTCGAGCGTTAGTCCCCAACATCATGGTCTTAACATAATCAATGAACATTTTTTTTTTTTTAGGATATAGGTCTTTGTGTGTACTTGTGTGGGTTCTTTTCCATTTTCAAAATAGGTGAGCCAATCAAAAGTTATAGACGAAAGAAATAACCTACTGTTTATGTAAGATTGACGTCAGTGCAATTGAAATTAATTAAAAAATAGGAACAAATAATAGCTTTAATAAAAAATTACATATTCGGAATCTGCACACATTGTTGTACAAGTGTGTGCAATTTCATTAGTAGTGGACTAGTGTAGCAAACGCAGAATCATGCTCGAAACAGAAGAAGTTATATAATAAGATGTATTTTGTTATAACACAGTGTTTGGCAACCCAAACCTAAAACTATAGCAGCCAAGCCATCCACCACGTTGCTGGGAAAGGAATTACCTGCCAAAACTTAAAAATTTTAATGGTGTGTGCGCGTTGATTTAAATCTCACGTATGCACCAATAGCGCGTATGCACTAATAGCGCACATGCACCAACAGTGTGTATGTGCTATTTATTAAAATCGGACCAAACCATAGCTCAAGCACATATGCATACATACAAAAATCCTATTGAATGGATGAAGATGATGATGATGAAGATGATGAGATGATGTTGATGATGATGATGTTGATGATGAAGATGATGACCAAGATGATGATCATGATCATGATGATCATGATCAAGAGGAAGAGGGTGATGACGATGATGATGATGATGGAGATGATGATGATGACGATAATGATGATGTTGATGATGAAGATGATGACCAAGATGATGAGGAGGATGAGGATGATGATGAGGAAGTGGGTGATAACGATGATGATGATCATCATCATCATATTCTGTTAGGAACCTATGTCAACCCTTCTCTTTACTATGTTAGTATATTGTTGTTGGATGCATATGCTTTGTAAGTCGTCCCGTAGTATTTGTTGATCCATAGTTTATATTAGCCCATACTATTGGCCCATAGTATTGGACGCATATGCTTTGTAAGTCGTCCCGTAGTATTATATGTCCCATGGTTTTGACTCATAGTATTGGGCATAGACTTAGTATATAAGTGTGTGTTGAGGTCATTGAAGGCACCGTGAAGTTAATTGTATTGAGCTTGCTCAAAAGAGGTTTCCCCCTCGAAGTGGCCCGTGATCAATATAAAAGTGATTCTGTTCTATTATTTCTGATATCTCGTGTATTTGCATTAATTAATTATTGCAGGTTCATCACATATTCGTCATCATCAGCATCATCATCATCATCTTCATATTCGTACTCATCTTCATCATCATCCATCATCTTCATCATCATCATCATCATCTTCGTCATCATCATCATTATCAATGATGATCATGAAGAAGATGATGGTGATGCTAAAGATCATAATCAAT